>CM045048.1:307500-315000 GCA_024542945.1 allo-octoploid hybrid of Carassius auratus x Cyprinus carpio | reverse complement strand
TTAAAAGTTTAAAAATGTATCAATAATATCAAAAGTAATTTATTAATATTTTGCACTAGCTTTTATTTCTATAATTTACACGTAATTTTAGTTTAGGTTTTAGTGATTTGTTATTTCTATATATTTCTATTGGTTATTTTAATTTAATTAATTTATTCATTTTCATTAGTTCATTAATTTATTTTATTTCAGTTTTAGTAATCTTAGTACTTAAATTGTTTTTTCTAGTAAGTTGCAAATGCTACATCTTTTAATTTTTGCTTATTCTTTGTTGAACTTTTTCATCATATATATATATAATTAATTTTAGCTTTATTTCAAATACTGAAAATGTAACATTATTTTATTTTTTATTTTAATAATGGCTTAATTTTAATACTTGATTTTATAATTTTTTTCCTGTTAGTTGGCAAGGCAACATTTATAATTTATATATATATATATATATATATATATATATATATATATATATATATATATATATATATATATATATATATATATATATATATAATTATAATATATAATATATATAAATAAAATTTGTTAAAGTTTTTCATCTAATATTTATTTTTTATTTTATTTTATTTTAGCTTTATTTCAAATACTGAAAACATAACATTATTTTATTTTTTATTTTAATAATGGTTTAATTTTAATACTTGATTTAATACTTGTTTTTTTTGTTAAAGTTTTCATCTAATATTTATGTTTTATTTGATTTTATTTTAGCTTTATTTCAAATACCGAAAATGTAACATTATTTAATTTTTTATTTTAATAATGGTTTAATAATGGTTTAAATTTAATACTTGATTTAATACTTTTTTTTCATCTAATCTTTATATTTTATTTCATTCTAGTTTTACTTCAGTTACTAAAAATGTTTTTAATAGTGTTAGTTTTAGTGTTCATATTTAAACTTGAGGTTAAGTTTTTAAAATTAATTTGTTTAATCTAAAATTTATATTTTATGTTTCAGCTTTATTTCAATTACTGAAAACATTTTTTAATAGTGTTAGCTTTAGTTACTGGTTAACAGCAGCAACACTGATTCAATGCTGATTTGATTCTGTGAAGTTTTAATGTCGTCTAGATAAACAGCTCACTGTTACTGATTACCTCAGCACAGATGGGTTCTGCCAGTCGACCGGATGTTTGTCCTCTATCTTCCAGTTTAAAGGTACTATGAAAAAAGTAGCAGAAGATCTGAAGTGACTGCCTGAGAAAAGATCTGACCATTAGTTAACACAGTGAAAGCTTACCAAGACCTGCTGGAGAGCGACGCGTCACAGTTCACAGGGGACTCCAGCGGCCCGAGACTCTGGGAGGAAGACAAATCACAGAAGACTGCTGAAGCTGAAGACTGTGCAAATGTGCATGATGTTGATGGGTGGGACCCTGTTCTGATCGCAATCAAAGCATAAAATGAGTCGAAACTTCCCTTCTAATCCCATGAGATGAGATGACTGAACATGAGATGAACTTTTGGCCACACATGAACTGAACAGAAAATCTCTTGCAATCCACGATGAAACCATATCACTTATTTAGTGTTTTGTTGTCTTTGCATTGCAAGATTTGTATTTTTAAATTTAATTTAATTTAATTTAATTTAATTTAATTTAATTTAATTTAATTTAATTTAATTTAATTTAATTTAATTTAATTTAATTTAATTTAATTTAATTTAATTTAATTTTTTTTGCATGGCAAGTGTTTTGCTCCCGTGCGATGTTATTTTAGTATTAATTTATTAAATTTAATTCACATTTATTTAAAAATGCATATAATTTCAAAGCAACAGGAAACAGATGTCAAAAATATTACAAACAAGAAATTATTTTCAGTATTATAACTAATACTTAATTAACACTGCCATGAATATATCTTTAATAAACAAACTATTATTATTATTAATAAATCATAATGTTATTTACTAATAAATGAACTATTATAGTATTTATTCTGAACTTTTAACTTTTAGCTTAATGCCTTGAAATCCATGAAAGCTTATTTAGCATTAATTTTAATACAAAATATTCCCCCCCATTAATTATTTAGTTTAACTTCTGTTAATAATAAATAATTAGTTAATTTATTTAAAAAAATATATATATTTGTTAATATTTTGAATTCGCTTTTAGCTTGGAAAAAAAATAAATAAATAATAAAATCATGAAAATAAATTTTGACCACACCTGACCTGTAGAAGAAAATCTCTTACAATCCATGATTTTGCATCAATTTAATTTTAATAAAAATATTTTTATCCCCATGCAAAAGGGATATTTAGTGTTTTGTATTTACATTTCAAGATTTGTAATTATTATTTTATTTTGTTGTTTATTTATTTTGCATGGCAAGTGTTTTGTTCATGTGCAGTGTTATTTTAGTATTATTCAATTCAATTCATGTTTATTTTAACAATACGTATTGTTTCAAAGCAGCATTTCAGAAAATGCATGTTTTAAATATTACAACCAAGAAATTATTTTCAGTATTATTATAAATAATACTAAGATTAAATGCATCTTTAATAAACAAACTGTTATTTTTAATAAATAATAAGTAATAAACAAACTATTATAGTATTTATTAATATATTGAATTAGCTTGGTTAAACATCTTACAATTAATTAAATAAAAAATATATATATTTTATTTTGCATCAATTTTAATAAAAAAAAAATGTATCCTCATGCATGGCGAGAGTGCTGTTATTTTAGTATTATTTAATTCAGTTAAATTTAATGCATTTTTTTTTTTTTGCATAGTCCTTTTAACAATACATATCATTTCAAAGCAATGATTTTATGATTGCATTATTTATAAATATTCTGAATTAGCTTTTATCTCAATTAAACATTCTTAAATGTGCTTTTGCCACATTTGAACAGAGAAGAAAATGACTTGAAATCCATGAAACATTGATTTTAATACAAAATATTTTTAACCCCATGCAAAGGAGTTCTTTGGTGTTTTGCTGTAGCTGCATTGCATGATGTGTATTGATTGTTTTCTATCTGTTATATATAGTTGTGTCTGTACCTGTGGGGTGGCTGCGTTAGACGGCAGCGCCGGAGGAACCTGCTCTTTCTCTTTAGGGTTCGGCGACTGACGCTTTCTGACGATGTACTCGTAAGTGCTGATGCCCTGAGACACTGAGACACGACACAGAGTGAACACAAGCTGCTATCTGCCTCTAAAAGTGGCTAACGCTGGGCTCAGACTCACGCAAGTAAATGTGTAAGCACAGTAAGTGGCAGAGCAGTAAGAGAGCAGCCAGAGCCAGCAGCACGGTGATGAAGGCCAGCGCCAGAAGACCGATGGAGCTTGTCTCTAAAGGAGCCGCCGGCAGGAAAACCAGCCACGTGCCATTGCCTTTCACAGCTGCCAGAGAAATTACAAACCACAACATCAGAAATTAGAGCTATGCACTGTAAAAACATCTGTTACTTACTTAGTATTTGTCTCTTGTTTTCCTGTACAAGTATCTAAACATTCTTCGGTCAGGATACATTCACTTAACTTAAGATATTTTTTAAATATGTATTAAAATTAAGTGTGTTTATGCTTATATATATATCTGCCAATAGGGTAAGAAAAATAACCTTAGATAAATAAACCAATCACAGATTTTTCTTGTTCTTAACTAAAATACATTTAAAAATACAGCTAAATAGAAATATTTAAAAAACCTAACAAAAATGACAGCAGCCGATAATGAAATTGCTAAAACTTGTTGCTTAAACAAATTAAAATTAAATCTGAAAATAAAAATAAATAAATGAAAATTCTAAATATTAATAATTACTACAGTAGTATATAAATAATACTAAAATTACACTGTAATGAAATTAAACTTTTGTATTATTGGGTGAAAAAATATATAAATTTTAGAAATTAAAAAAGTTTAAAAAGTATTAAAATTACTAGAACTAAAATAAATAAAAATAAATCTTATAAGAAATATTAAAAAAACTATTCAAAATGAAAAAAAGCATATAACAAACATTTTCAGTTAACAAAACTTTAAAGGAATTAAAATGAAAACCAAAAATATAAAGGCTAATTCAAAGTTTTAATAAAAATACAGCTAAATAGAAATAGTTAAAAAATAAAACAAAAATTACAAAAGCACTTGAAAAAAATACTTTTAAAACAAATTAAACTGAATATATAAAGATTAAAGCTAATTCAAAATATTAATAAATACTATAATAGTATAAATAATACTAAAATAACATTGAAATGTAATGAATATAAGATTCTTGTTTTCTGAACAGTGTTTTAAAATTAAGCGAAACAAGAAATAAGTGTCTGCCAATGGGGTAAGAAAAATAAACTCAAACCAATAGCAGATTTTTCTTGTTTTAAGCATTTTTATTATTATTATTTTTTTAATTATTTATTTAGAAAACAAGAGTATCAATATCATAAGTCATCTTGATTTAAGAATGTTTAGATATTTGGACTGGAAAACAAGTCATTTTTGCAGCATAGAAAATGAGAAGTTACATTTCTAAGGTTTTTGAGAGAGGTCTCATCTGCTTATCAAGGCTCTGTTTATTTAATCAAAAATACAGTAAAATTGTGAAATATTATTATAATCTAAAACAGCTGTTTTCTATGTGAATATGTGTTAAACTGTAATGTATTTCTGTGATGTGCAGCTGTATTTTCAGCATCATTACTCCAGTCTTCAGTGTCACATGATCTTCAGAAATCATTCTAATATGCTGCTCAAGAAACATTTCTGATTATTATCAATGTTGAAAACAGTCGTGCTGCACAATATTTTTGTGGAAACTGTGATGCATTTAATTTTTCAGGATTCACAGATGAACAGAAAGTTAAAAAGAACAGCGTTTATTTGAAATAGAAATCTATTCTAACATTATAAATGTCTTTACTGCCACTTTTGATCAATTTAATGCATCCTTGATGAACACAAATATTAATTTCATGTGCTGATGAGTTGTAATTGAGTCCAGACTCGGAAACTGGTCTTACTCTGAAACTGTGGCGCGGTGCGCAGGACAGAAGGGTTCACATAGTGCTCGATGAAGACAAACAAGACCACAAGAACGAGGAGGATCATCCCAATGACAGCAGACGAGATGCTTATGAAAAAGAACCTGGGAAAAACCAATGATTCCTAGCCACTGCCAAACATCTCTAAAGAAACAAAAACATGCAAATGCTGCTTCTACATCTGTGTTATCAGATGTCACTTCTGCTCACCAGTAGTTCCTTCCTCCCACACAGTTATTCAGCCATTTGCAGTGATGGTCGAAGTCTGCGATGCATTTGTTGCAGGTGCTGCAGTGTTTGGCTTTAGGTCCGCTGAGAACAGAGAAGATGATTATTCACTGAAGCAAACCATTAGGATGTTTGTCTGGACAAAAGACACATCTAGATAAGAGCTGTGTGCCATTCACAAATGCACTGAGAATTTAAAAATTCTTACATTTGAATTGTGGGAGAAAACAGGAAGCTGAATTTAAGAAAATAAAATTAAAACGGAACATTGTTTTTGTTAATTAAAATAAAGCTGAAATAAAGTAAAATATACAATAAATATATGATGAAAATGCTTTAAAAACTTAGAAACTCACTGTAATAAATATTTAAGTTGACTTATTAAAATAACTAAAACTGAGATAAAACTAAAGCTAAATAGAAATGAGAAAAAGCCCATGATAAAATTGCTAAAACAAATTAAAATTAAAAATAAAAATAAATAAATGGAAATTCTAAATATTAATAATTACTACAATAGTATATAAATAATACTAAAATTACACTGAAATTAAATTAAACTTTAAAAAAATTAAATGTAAATTAAAAAAAAAAAAAAATTAAAAGTTTAAATCAAAGTAATAAAATAACTAGAACTAAAAAAAAATACAAATAAATCTTTTTAGAAAAATTTAAAAAGCATATTAAAAAATTCCTAAAACTTTAAAAGTTTGAAGGGAATTTAAATGAAAAACAAAAATATAAAACTGAAAATATAAAAATAAAAGCTAATTCAAAATATTTATAAATACTACAATAGCATCAATAATACTAAAATAACACTGAAATATGCTGTAAGTGTATATAATACAATACAATACAATATAACATAATATAATCCAGTAACATATAATATAATATAATATAATATAATATAATATAATATAATATAATATAATATAATATAATATAATATAATATAATATAATATAATCCAATAACATATAATATAATAATAATTATGAAACAGAATAAAAAAGTCACTAAAACAACACAAGGCAGAATCATTTGGCCAACTAGAACACCTTAGCAACGACTTGCAATGACTTTATATTATATTATATTATATTATATTATATTATATTATATTATATTATATTATATTATATTATATTATATTATATTATATTATATTTAAAAATAAGGGTGGCAAATGCTAGAAATGCCATCTCACTAGCCAACACAGAACCCTTTCATTAACTAAAAGGAAGCAGGAAGCAAATTTGAATTCTAATGTTTCTTCAGCTTTGATCTTTTTTCCCCTGTAGTGTACATACACGTCCACCTCACACAGCGTGCAGTGCAGATTGTGGATGACGTGCTGGTGTTTGGAGTTGTCAAACACAGGCATGGGGCTGGAGTAATCCTTCCTCCTCCGAACGCTCAGATCCGCGGGGTCGATGGTCACCGCCGCCACGTGAGTCACCAGATGAAGAGCAAACGCCGCGCCGATCAACTACACGTCAAGTGTGAAGGTACAACAACAGTGTCAGCTCGTCTTTCTGACTACTTCCTCCAGTTATCTGCATGAACACACGCTGCTGCTGACGTCAGCCTGTGATTGAGCTCACGCTGCTGTCTGTGTGTGCCTTACACTGAGTCTTTTTTACTGATTCATCTGAAAATAAGAGTCATTTGTTCATCAGTTGGACAAACCGGTTGTTCTTTATAGTTATTTATATTCTATTATAAACTGTGCAAAAATAACACGCAGACCTGAATGAAAACTAAAACTAAAATTAATATAAAAAAAAAAAAAAAAATATATATATATATATATATATATATATATATATATATATATATATATATATATATATATAAATTATAACATTATATATATATAATTGGATTTTTAAGGCAGAACTCAATGTAAACTTACACTAAAATTAAACTGAAAACATGAAAATAAAAGCTAATTCAAAATTGTAAGTGTAGTTATTATATTATATATAAAAAATAAAATTATATAAAAATAATTATAAATAAAATAAAACTAAATAGAATTATAAAAAACAAATACAAATGACAAAAGCACATAACAAAATGACTAAAATATAAATAAAATATTATACATTATATTATATTATGTTATAAACAAAACAAACAAAGAGTTAATTCAAACTTTTAATAAATACTACAATAGTTTATAAATTATTTTAGTTTCCCTCATTATTTTGGAAGTGCAACGTGGTG
>CM045048.1:192500-302500 GCA_024542945.1 allo-octoploid hybrid of Carassius auratus x Cyprinus carpio | reverse complement strand
ATTATTAAACGAAATAAATTTGCTAGAAATCTGAACGCGCTTTTCTCAGACTTCATTTAACCATTTAAGAGCATATAAACAACAACTAAACACCGAATAGTTAAAATGGAATTACAATGTCTGAAAATGTGAACCATTGTGTGACTGTAATTCGATACGGAAACAACGTGATTGCAGTAAAACTACAGAACATGGAAGTTCTCAGTGCTGGGAGATCTTAACTGTTACCTAGTGACCACTAGGACATGCAAAGCCGAATGCAAATGAGAGCTCTCTATGAATGCACGCGAGAGTTCAGCACATTTTAGAGTTTTACACTGTAGGAAAACATGCAGAATTTTCAAATGCATGTTGCTGTGCATTTAATTAATAAGCACCGTGCTGCATACTACTGATTAAAATGCGACGTTTTTTCTCCTTTCTTCTTTTTGAAATCCTTTTTTGAATACCTATTGTGTATGAAAAATAAACTCACAATAAAGTAAACATTGTGAATTGCGTCACTCCTGCATTAAGTAATGACGTTAATTCTGTATGCAAAGTTGAGTGAGACTGTACATTTCAATGTTTTTATTTTAAAAGGCTTTTAGTTTGCGATTCTGTCGCCTTCTTGGGCTACGTGTAAAATGACTCCTGAAACAAAACCATTTGAGAACCACATTAATATTCGGACAAAAGGATTTTGGAGATGTGAAGTTCTACTTCCTAATGTTCACGAGGTAAAAAAAGAGAAGCAACGTGAGCTTAATGCACCACTACTGAAAAAAAAAACCAAAAAACAAAACAAAACAGCTTTTAACAAGCATATAAAAAAGGAAATCAGACACAGAGCTTTTATTTAAAAACAAGCAGGTGATGCTTCAGTGACAGTGAGACTGAGAGTCACATCAGCTGTTTGTGGTGGATCCGGACTCTGGAGACTGTAGAACTCGTAGGGGTCCTCCACCATCTCTGTCTGATCTCCAAGAAGAGGTGAACTTCCTGATCACAGAGAACAAACAAATGAAGTTCATATCAGAACATTAAGATTTCTGTAAACCCTGTAAAGCTACTGTACAATGCAGCCTCTAAATGATCAAACTCTGCTTCGCACACAATCTCCTCATGTCTTCCGTCTCTGATTGATAGAGTTTTTATCAAGTCAAAGCTCTTTTAGTGTAATTGTACAAGCGTCCAGCTTCAGCAGGAGCTTCACATGTTAAATCTTGAGTGATTTTGATCAAGTAAAGGTCAGAATAACTGCAGTAATATCTCCAGATGAACTCTTACTGGACTGAAGCAGCTCAGCTTTACTTGATTCTCCATCAATCATGTTTTAGAGTCTCAAATCTGATCATCAGGATCTTTTGAGGAGCGTTTGTTTCCAGAAGCTTTACTTTCACTGTTCCTCAGCGGAGGAATGATCTTCACAAGCCTCCAGAACATCTCACATCTTCTGAGGAGCCTTTATTACTTCATCTCTCAATCACTGCATTATATGTTTGGAGCATTTACATCTCATCTCATTTCTGAAGATATAGAACCACGACTCATTTTTAGATGATTTTATGTAAAAATCTGCTCTATTGTAATAAAGATCTCGTTGATTTAAATCACAAGCAGATTTCATCATATAAATATCAGCATCTGCACTAAATTGCATATTCAAAAACCATATATAAAGCAGTAGACATTGATGATCATACCTTCTTCTTCAGGATCTTGATTTACAAAAGTGTAGTTGAGGGAGCCTTCAGAGTCCTTTTTAAGATACCCGATCTATGCAAAGTAAATAAAATGTTTTAAATGATTAAAAAAAAAATAATAATAATAATGTATATGTATATATATATATATATATATATATATATATATATATATATATATATATATATATATATATATAGTAAAATTTGGAAAATGAAGAAGAAATATTGAAGATTCAGCACTTTTAATATTTCTAAATTACAAAAGGGCATTAATTATTCAATGCAATATTATCTTAAAATATATTATTATTAATCTTAACATATTTAATAGACTTTTTAATCACTTATAAAGATTTTATTATTTTCCAGGCTTTGCAATCTCAATTTTTAAAATTCCATGATTTTTCCGACGGTGACAGATGTTCTTGCTTCTTTTCATGAAACAAAAGATGCATCCTCGAATCATGTTGACTTTCGTCCTGATTTTATCATTTGTAATGAAAAGCGTTGCATTAAATCAAACAAAAGCACACAAACGAGGAGCAGTCTCAGACGTTATTTCAAGTAAAGCTCATTTTGACCCAAGTCAAACTGAAATTTTCAAACACAATAGGAGTTAATAACTTCTCATATTTGATATTTTTTAATATCTGACAAGCTACAATAGATCTTTTCTGCTTGTGCATGTCACATTCGATTTTTTGGCAAATTGCTTGACTCAAAAGAGTAAAACTTGAATGTCAAGGTTGCACCTTAGAGCTTGGCATGAAGATAGGAGACGAGGAACGTCCAACACAGGATGGATTAAAATCAAGAAAGAGACCGGATGGTGGAAACACTCATCTCTGTGCACTCGAGCCACACAAACTGCTCAAAACGAACCTAATCTCAATAATGCAATTAGATTACAGTGAGGTGACTGAAGTCTGGGAGTTCTGTCCCATCTAATACCAAAAATGAAATGTTTAATAAAATTAAGAAAATTTACGATTCTGCTCTTTTACTATTTCTAAGACACAAATTGCAACATCTATTCAATTAAGTGTTATCTTAAATTATATTTTGATTTACATAATATACTATATTAATATGCATGCATATATTATCACGTTTTTGCAATAGTTATTATAATATAGTTTATATTACACACTAATTTTTATATACTTTAAATAGACGTTTCCATCACTTTTTAAGATTTTTTTTTTTTTATGATTTTTAAAAATTAATTTATTAATTTTGTCCATGAAATTTTAAAATTCCCTAACATTTCCGACAATGGGAATCCTGATTTTTTTGCTTCCATTTATGAACCATAAATGCTCTTTGGAACGTTCCCAGATCAATTATCCTGATCATATAATTTAATGAAAAATATTGTATTTAATTAAAAAAATAATAATAATAAAATCACACAAAAAGGGAGAAGCATTTTCACTAGTTTTATTATAGTTTTTGTTAATATTTTGAATTATATTTTATTTTATACTTTCTGTTTTCACTTTGATTTTAGTAAAAGTTTAGCGATTTTTATTTTTCTGAACAATTCTTTTATTCATTTGTATTTATTAGATTTATTTTTTTTAGCAGTAGCTTTTTTTAGTACTTCAAGTTGAGTATTTTCAACTAAACAAAAATAAAAAATGTTGACTTGGCAGCTAGCTGAAATAAAATAAGTTCAAGTTTTTATATATATATATATATATATATATATATATATATATATATATATATATATATATATATATATATATATATATTCTATTTTATTAAAGTCAACATTTCTATTGTTTCAAGCAACAAATATGTTTTTCAGATTATTATAACCGTACGTATCCAAATCAAATGGGAATGACAGCATGGATGAACTGGAGGATGACAAAAAATAACCAAAGTGCATTAAAAATGTTACTTTGCTCATCATTTTGAATCCTGTGTGGAGAAGCTTCTTCACAGCTTTGTAGTAAACCGTCTCGGGTCGGTTATAAACCATGGCGTTGTCACACATCAGCTTGAAGTCTCCCTGCAGAGTCACACATCAGAAACAAAACAGTTACACTTTTAATGTATCGAAAATGTATCAGTAGTTAACAAAGAATCTGAGAATGAAGATAAATGGAGGTAAAACCGCAGGACACTAGCATGCCTTGAATTCTGTGATAGTTTTGTATTCGTTTGCATCGGTTTTGTCCGTCATTGTGCTGAAGTCCATGGGATGTTTGATAATCATGGAGTATCCTGGAGCAATGGCGTCTGTCACCGGGAAGGCGAAGAATCCGTGTGGATCTTTCCTGTCGAGACAGAAAGACTGTCCTTATATAAAGCAGATACGAGGAAAGATTAGACTACAATGCCATCTGATTTTACCTCTGAAGCAAACGCAAGAAATGCTCCAAGAGCTGCTGGCGAGGGGTGCATTCGTTTTCTGGGAAAAACCAAAAGGACAAACATAACAAAAAAAGTAATTTGTGATTTGTTTTGATGGATAGCAGGGCTGTGCATCACTCTTTTAAACCGCAGTTTAATTCATGAATTTAAAAGTGAAGCTGCAGAATTGAACTGGAGTTGATTTTAGAACACTTTCTTCAAAACAGACCCAAAAAATACTTTTAAATGTCCTAACTTCTTTCAATATTTATTTTCATGGTAATACGGTTTTATTTTTTAACATTACTTGAGTGCATTAGTTCATTAGTGCATTTATTAATCTTTAATAATTTTTAATTTATTACATTTTTTAAATTAAATTCTTTAATTTTAATTTTGACATTTACTAGTACATTATTAAAATCAATATTTAATGCACATGATCTAACAATGAACACTCAAGTTTTAATAACTGTATTTATTTGTAAGATAATAAATACTGTTACAAAATGTATTGGTACTTGTTAGTTAATGCATTAATTAACGAACTAACCGGACCTTATCATAAAGTGTTACCTATTCATTTAAATGTAAAAAAAGTGTATATTTTAGTATGCTTTGTTCAAAATGGATGCATTTTTCAATAAATCATTTTTCAACAAGGTATATCAGTTAACATAAACTAAAAATGAAAAACACTTTTAATGTGTTATATTAATTTCAGCATTTACCGATACATTATTAAGAATGAATAATTATTCAAGTACATGAACTAACATTGAACACTTGTGTTTTTATTATCTAATGTTAACAAATAAATAAATACTAATGCATTTAACTAATGGACCCTTATTGTAAAGTGGTATTATCTTCATAAAGTTTGGCATATATAGTTGTACCTTGCTGAGTCCGACAGGCTCGTTTGGGTCGATCCGCCTGCTGCTCCACTTCTACTTTCACTCCTGGAAAGAATTCATCTGCTTTTGATTCTGATTCGAATTTGTCCTGCTTCCTCTTCTTCTCCTCTGGAGGCACCTGTGGCTCATCAAGGCTGGATTTATTTGAGCAAAAATACAGAAAAAAGCAGTAATCTTGCAAAATGTTATTACAATGTAAAATATCAAATGTATTGCTATCACTTCTTAACAATTTAACACATCGTTGCTGAATAAAAGTATTAATTTCTTTCAAAAAAAAAGGAAGAATAACAATTTACTGACCCCAAACTTTTGAACAGTAGTGTATATTGTTAGAAAAGATTTCTATTTTAAATAAAAGCTCTTCTTTTTTAACTTTTTATTCATCAAAGAATCCTGAAAAAAGTATCACAGTTTCCAAAAAAATATTAAGCAGCAAAAACTGTAATAAATCAGCATATTAGAATGATTTGGAGTAATGGACTGGAGTAATGATGCTGAAAATTCAGCTTTGATCACAGAAATAAATTACATTTTAAAGTTAATTAAAATAGAAAGCTGTTAATTTAAATTAAAATAATATTTCACAATATTACTGTATTTCTGATCAAGTAAAAGCAGCCTTGATGAGCAGGAGAGACGTTTTAAAAAATTGTAATTATTCCTGACATCTGAACGGCGGTGTATCTATCTACTGCAAACCTGACACATTTCTACCACTGCATTGTTATAACGCGTTCCATAACATGACTTTGTCTTCACCTCGGTCTCCAGCTCTTGGATTATGTTTCGACAACAATTTTCTTCTCTGACAGAAGCGTCGACAGCAATTTGATCGCCTGATCGTGTCGTGTTACTTCACGGTAAGACAATAAAAGCTTGTTTGAAAGCTCAGCAGTTTCTGTCTTCATGTTATGTTTATACAGTCGCCGTTTCTCTCATAACCCCTCAGGGCCGCCTGGCACAGGGAAGACGTCTCTGTGTAAAGGACTTGCCCAGAAGCTCTCCATCAGACTGTCTGGCAGGTGTGACGTCCTTCATTAAAGCAGACAGGCAGCTGCAGAGCGTCCTGTGTCTATTTACCATTGTTTGTGTGTTTCCACTCTTAACAGGTATTCACACAGCCAGTTTGTGGAGATTAACAGCCACAGTCTCTTCTCCAAGTGGTTCTCAGAGGTACATCTGGATCCGTCTGCTCTGAAGCGCTTCCTCAGATCCGTGTCTGAAACCTCATTAACATCTGACTGCTTTTACAGAGCGGAAAACTGGTCACAAAGATGTTTCAGAAGATTCAGGAGCTCTTCGATGATAAAGACGCTCTGGTGTTTGTCCTGATAGACGAGGTTCTCTCTTTTTCATGTCATTAATGTCCACTCGTGTCTTTTATTTTGTTTTATTTGACTCACTGTCGCTCAACAAAACCATTTAAACCAGTCTAAGGTGGTTTGTTGGCCAACAAACAGCTTTTCTCAATTATGTAGGCATTATTTAATTAAATATGTACTAGTTTGTGCATTTTAGACATGCTTTTTTTAATTTATCACTCTATAAACCAGAAATTACTGTCAACAGCCAGAAAAAAACTCACTATGCTTATAGGAGTAAAATTATGTATAAAAATGCAATGTTTCATCACTATTTTATAGATACAGTGAGTAAAAGTTTTAAATTAGAGCAACCAGTAAAGATATTTTGCCAATTGGACCGTTTCAAAACTGTAATAATATTAAAGCATATGAGCAGTTTATTTGCAAAAACATTTTTTTTTAAAGATTTTAACAAAAAATATTTTTTTATTTATTTTTTTATTGTGCATTCCATTTAATCTCAAATTAAACTGAAGTTGGGTTATTTTAATTAGGTTAAAAAAAATAACTAATAATTACAGCTAACTAACACAATAAAAACATGATTTTTGAATATTTAACAAAACGGATCTGTTTTTGCAAATAAATTCTTCGTATTTTAAATAGAATATAGTAATTTCAATGCCACTTTTAATTTAATACAAAAAAAAACATGTTGGTAAACTCACAAAAAAGTTGGTCTCAAATTTATATACGTTCAAAACATCAGTAAACCTTTAGACATATATAAATAACTAGACACTAGACATATATAAATAAAACTAGACATATATAAATAAAATAAGAAATACAAATAATAATATTTAGACCAATTAAAAATATACAATACTTAATACTTCGATAAAAAGGTGACTTGAGCAAGCTCTGGCATATAATATGCATAATTTCCCCCACAAAATCTATTGTTGTGATAACTTTGAGAGTGTCTGTTGCTGTTTTTACCATTATTTAGTGAAAGTACACAAACATCGCAGGTCTCTGAGGGTTAATGATGTGTGTTTGCAGGTGGAGAGTCTCACGGCCGCTCAGAACGCCGCTCAAGCAGGAACAGAGCCGTCCAACACTATTAGGGTGGTCAAACCCAGATCAAACGGTCAGTTTCTCTTCATCTGTTCTGCATCACTCACTTTCATCTACAAAAGCATGCTTGAAATCAAAGCGACTATTTACTGAATGCACGTTCCTGATTTGTATATAATACCCTGCTCCATCATTTTCCCATGCTTTTTATGCAATTGAATAAGCTGTTGCATGTTGAAATATGTCATATTATGGATGCATTCGTAATCATGCAAACCTAGTGTTTTTTATCATTCAGGCACCCAAATGTTGTCATCCTCACCACGTCCAACGTCACAGAAAAGATCGATCTGGCCTTTGTGGATCGAGCTGATATAAAGCAGTACATCGGCCCCCCGGGCGCCAGCACCATATTCCACATCTGTCTGTCCTGTCTGGAGGAACTCATGAAGGTGAGCTCGTTTCCTTGGACTTTTGAACATCTCTGTTCTTCTGCCGAACACAACAGCATCAGTCTGAACTTCCCCTGCAGCGTCAGATCATCTACCCCTGACAGCAGCTGCTGAGTTTGGAGGAACTGGGCACCATGGACTTCATGGAGAGCGACGTGACCCGTCTGAGCTTAACCCTGAGGAACATCGCCCAGTGAGTGTATTTGCTTATGACACAACTAGTACGGAAAGTCTTCAAGACTGGATCTTCACGACTGTCTCTTTCTGCACAAGAGGAGTGTGGGACTCAGTGGAAGAGCTTTGAGGAAAATCTCATTTCTGGCTCATGCGCTCTATGGAAAGGTACTCGTGTTATGTGATTTTTACCACAGATAAATAGTGTTTTTAGCCTTAAGATCTGGTTATTCACTGTTTTGCTGTGATGAAAGGATGGCGACAGCATTTTTTGCATTTACATTTGTGACCCTGCAGCACAAAAGCAGTCTTAAGTCTCTGGGGTATATTTGTAGCAACAGCCAAAAATACACTGTATCGGTTAAAATTATAGATTTTCCTTTTATGCCAAAAATCATTAGGATATTAAGTAAAGATCATGTTCCATGAAGATATTTCGTAAATTTCCTACTGTAAATATATCAAAACTTCATTTTGATTAGTAATATGCATCGCTAAGAACTTCATTTGGACAACTTTAAAGGAGATTTTCTCAATATTTTGATTATTTACTACCTCAGATTCCAAATAGTTGTATCTTGGCCAAATATTGTCCTATCCTAACAAACCACACATCAATGGAAAGCTTATTTATTCAGAAAATCTCATTGTGTCTGACCCTTAAGACTGGTTTTGTGGTCCAGGGTCACATTTAGTCAACTTGCGTTGCTTATTTCAAAAGGTACCTCAGATATTTTCTTGTAAATAAAAAAAAAATTTCTTTCTTTACCAGTTACTTGAAAAAGTAATCTGATTACGTAACTCGTGTTACTTGTAATGCGTAACACTGGTAATAATACTAATGTAGGCATCATCTAATTAAATATGCGCTAATTTGCATACATTTCCAGAACAGAAACCTGAAAAAAGCCAGGTTAAAAATTATATTAGAATTACAGATTTTTGAATATCTAATTTTTATCTCTCCATAAATCAGAAAATACTGTCAGAAGCCAAAAAAAATTATTTTAATTTTAGAAATTAAATGCTTTATAAATCAGGCAAGTGATAAACAAACCCATCGATAAAAACCTTAAAGCTAATAATAAAACCGCTCAATTTGGTGAAGTGGAGAAAAAATCTCACAGACACAAATAGATAAAATGCAATAAAATAAACACTTAAATGTTTTCTTTCCACTAGTTTGAAATAAGACATGTTACAGAAACAAAATCTCAAAACTGTCCAGTGAATGAGAAAACTGGTTTCTTAATTCAGAGCATTTTGTGCGTCAAATTTTAGAGTTGTACTTTTTGTTTTATAATCAATTGTAGACAACAGAGTTTGAATATGCAGTTTAGTCTTTGTTTGTTGTAATCACGTCTCCTCTTCTGTCTCCAGTCGTCCACAATGACAGTCGAGGGTTTTCTGAAAGCGATGGAGCGCGCCGTGCACAAACAGAGACAGGAACAGGCGAGTTTGGTCAACTGTGTTTGAGCCAAACGGTTTCTTCTTGTTTTATTAATTCAGTATTTCTAGTCCATTCACCAGCTTCACCCTAGAACAAACCAGTGTTGTTTTACTTCACGTTTGAGAGTTTAAAACAGCACTTATCATCTGATAGATAATATTTTTGATATTCATAAGCTGAAGTTTTGGTGTCCTAAATCCAAGTTGGAAATATGAAATGTAGCAGCTGTTATGTGCATATGAATAAAATAATGTTCTTTTTATGTTCAGTTTTTAAATATGTATATATTTAAAGCATTTGATTAAAATGAGGGACAAAATCAATTCTTTTGGTTCTTTTTTTTCTGAAATGGACCTGAAATGTTTGTCTAATTTAATTTATACATTGCAACCAGTAGGTGGCATAATGGTGCCACTGCAGGAAAAACAGCATGCATAAATGCAAGAAATGCCTCCAATACACTCTTAAAATAAAAGTGCTTCATTATGCCATAAAATAACCTTTTTCGTCTTAATAAAGAACCTTAAACATCTGAAGAACCTTTCGGTTTCACAAAGCTGCTTTGTGGTGAAAGAAAGTTCTTCAGATTATAAAAAGGTAAGAAATTGATTTTTTTGACTGCTGTCTGAGCAAAATCTGCCTGAATATGCAGGGCTTCTGTGGGTCTTAAGTCTTAATTCAAGGCCTTAAAAGCTCTTAAATCAGAACAGAAAGTCTTAAATTCAGATTCGTGACATTGAATGTTGCATGCAGTGCAAAAAATGAATATCTTCCTCAGTATTTTTGTTTTAAAGTACAAATATGTAAACATCCTTAAATCAAGATACATTTACTTGAGACACAAAAATACTTATTTTCTGTGAAATTGAACAAAATGAAGTGAGTTTATGCTTAAAACGATAACAAACGTCTGTCAACGGGGTGTGAAAATGTATTTTTCATTTGATTTAAGTTTATTGTTTTGAGCCCATTGGCTGATATTTGTTCTTGTTTTAATCATTAATTTGATACATTTCTCAGAAAACAAGACTGCGTATGTTATTTTGCTTCTCAAGTAAATGCATCTTTATTTAACAATCTTTAGATTGGAAACCAAAACACAAATTCAGAGGAAAACCGCAAATTTATTTGCAGTGTGATTAAAGTTATTTCAATATTCTAGTGTTTGGGAGCAAAGGTATTCAAACCTTAAGCTATTTTGTGTAAAAATGAATTAAAAAGTAATAGATATCAGTATTTTAAAACTTTAAAGGTTTGCTAATATAACTCTTTGCGTGATATTTACATCTTGAGACCATATCGATGTATTGTGTTGCCATCAATTTTAATCCTTAAAAACGTCTTAAATTTAAAAGGCTTAAATTGAGCTTCATAAAACCTGCAGAAACTGATTGTTTTGTGTCATTTCAAAGAGATTAAAGTGATAAAGCACTAACTAAAATGCATAGCATTTAATTCTCCCACACGTGCATTCATTCAGAGTCAGCTTTCTCGTGTTGCTTGACCTTTCGTCATTTAGAAACCAGTTTGACCCCATATTTAAAGCGGCCTGCTTTGATGTGCTGTTTGGAAAGATTCGAGTTGTGAGAATCTGTTTTATGCGAATCCCACAATCACAAAGAGCTTCTTGATGTGTATCGTGACCCGCTGATACCGGATCAAACAGGTAAACACCTGCGAGCCATCATTGTGCAGGTATCTGTAGCACATTCTTCTGATATGATGTGAGATTAAAATGTGTCAGGCTGCAGACCAGATAAACAAACCCATAATTGCAATGTCTGCAGGCTTTTTTCTCTTCCTGACAGTTCCTCGTCCAAAAACACGCAGTTGTTTGAATCTAATCAGAAGAAAAAAAAATCGTCAAAAGCCTTATTGTTGCAGTGTTTTATACGCTTTTGTGGTTAGAAACTGCCAGTGAGTTCCGAAACAAAGCAAACACTATAATGCTGCTGAATTTCATGGGTTTCTGGCCTCAAGCGCTGGAATATCAATAGAGCTGCCAATATTAATACATTAGTTGAAGAGTTAATAACATGAGACGTTTAAGGCTGTTCAGTAGGACTGCAGAGAGATACATGAGCTTTTGTTTGAAATAAAAGAATGATTTATGCTGCTTATTGGCAAATCAGTACTGCAAATCTCTTCCCTCTTTAAGTATTGCAACAGATCTTTTCCACAAGTGCAAACACAATATGCTTTCATCTCTTGTTTTTCTTGTTTTTTTTTATGTCTTTCTCAAACTAATTGCATATGAAAAATGTTCTTGTGGGGATCGCGCATGTTTGAATTACCAACTAGCTTTTTGCAATGTCTGAAGAAAGTGTTTGCTGTCTGGCTTTCGTAAAAATGTATCTTTTATTAACCAAGATATTGACATTTTGCTTGACTTATTAAAAATAACAAATTCCAAATTCACTTTAAGCAAACAAGCTATTTAGTTTTTTTGTGCTTATTTTTTTTGTTTTGTTTTGTTTTTTTTAAAGAACATACAATGTTAAAAAAAAAATCAAAGTTATTACAGTATGTTTTACTTAAAAATTGTACTTTTAATTCAATATGTTACCATTTCGTTGTAATTGATGATGAAATTAGTATATTCTAAGTGAAAATGGTTTCTAGATTTATAATATCAGCCGTTTCTTGGTTATTGGCCTTAATGTCAAAATTATTATTTATCAGCTGATATTTAATTTAAAAAAAACTATTTACTTTATAGTTTTTATAGTGTTTTCATTTTCTTTAAGTAGTATACATTTATATTATTGTCCATTTATCAGTTATTGCCCTTAATTGGAAAATTATTATTTATTGGCCGATATTTAATATTTATGTTGAAATAAAAACTAATTCAGTTTTTAGACTGTATCAGTTTTCTTTATATATTCGATTTACAATAACGGCCATTTATTGATTATTGGCCTTAATTTGAAAATTATTATTTATTGGCTGATATTTATTATTTAATTTGAAATAAAAACAGTTTATTTTAGTTTTTAGAGTGTGTAATTTTTTTAAAAGTAGAATAAATGTATAATATCGGCCATTTATCGGTGATTAGCCTTAATGTGAAAATGATTATTTAATGGCCAATACTTATTATTAAATTCTAAATAAATCTATTTACTTTAGTTTTTAGAGTATCAATTTTCTTTAAGCAGTATAGATTTATAATATCGGCCATTTATCGGTGATTAGCCTTAATGGGAAAATGATTACTTAGTGGCCGATATTTAATATTTAATTTGAAATAAATCTATTTACTTTAGTTTTTCGAGTATCAATTTTCTTTAAGCAGTAGAGATTTATAATATTGTCTATTTATCGGTGATTAGCCTTAATGTGAAAATGATTACTTAGTGGCCGATATTTATTATTTAATTCTAAATAAATCTATTTACTTTAGTTTTCAGAGTATCAATTTTCTGTAAAAGCAGTATAGATTTATAATATCAGCCATTTATCAGTGATTAGCCTTAATGTGAAAATGATTACTTAGTGGCCGATATTTAATATTTAATTCTAAATAAATTGATTTACTTTAGTTTTTAGAGTATCAGTTTTCTTTAAGCAGTATAGATTTATAATATCGGCCATTTATCGGTGATTAGCCTTAATGTGAAAATGATTACTTAGTGGCCGATATTTATTATTTAATTCTAAATAAATCTATTTACTTTAGTTTTTAGAGTATCAGTTTTCTTTAAGCAGTATAGATTTATAATATCGGCCATTTATCGGTAATTGGCCATAAACAGGAAAATACTAATTCTAGTAGTTTAATACCATTTAGTAGTTAAAAATCAGCCTTTTCTGTCCCAGTCACAAAGGGATTATTCAGCTGTTGTTTCTAGTATCATATGTCAGTTTGAAACAAGCTCTAAGGCTGAAATCCTTCAGGTCTGGTGTCATGTGCGTTGCTTCCAATGCATCTGCTGAATGACTAACATACAAAATGTGACGATACCATCAGGAAAGAGAAAGACGCAACCCTGGAGGAACCGGCTTTGGATTTCAGCATCTGTGTAACTCATCAGAGACGTTAAACCACAAGCTGCCACAGGTTGAGAGTTTGTGAAGTCCCAGAGACGAATATGTGGAGCAACATCACAAGCATGCTGAGGAGAGAGAGTAATAACAGAGTTTCAGCTGAGCTGTCATCAAGTGGGTGATTACATGTCATCAGCGGCGCCTGAAGAGTGATGATCTTTCCATTGTACTGCCTTCAAATCTGAATTTGCATTTTTGTTCTGAAGTGCAACATAATCATTGCATTCGGCATTAGTTATGTCAGTCTTCCACTAGATGCACACTGAGCTTGTGCATCATCAAACACTCATTTAGAGATTTTTACTTTTTGAAGAGAAAATGTGTGTTGTTTGACCGTGTCTTTCTGGTCCCAGTTCTGTAGTGTAGATGTTGGTCAGATCCTTCTGTCAATGTAAGAAAAGTAAAATCCACAAATGTTGCATTTTAAATGATACACCAAAGTTAAATACTTAGATTAATAAGTCCATACCAAACACCTACATTGACCCCAAAAAGTGTTTAGACATGCAAGTAATTTTAAATTTAAATGCCCTTGCTTTTAAGGAAAAATATGAGTCAAATGCTGTTCACTAACTTCACTTTTCTTCGTTATTTTGCTCGGTGTGTTTGAATCCAGTGATTTTTAGTGGATGTTTGAAGTCAGTTCTCCTTAAGTGTCTGTCAAGACATGGTTTTGCATGTAATGTCTTGCAAAACCCTGGACAAAAAAAGGTTTGAAACCCTGAAAAAAACTCAGAATTGCTAGATATAAACTTGAATTTGCGATTTAAAAAAAAAGAAAAAGAGGTTTTATCTCGCAATTGCGACTTGAATGTTTCTTGAGCAGCAAATCAGCATATTAGAATGATTTCTGAAGATCATGTGACACTGAAGACTGGAGTAATGATGCTGAAAATTCAGCTCCACATCACAGAAATAAATCACAGTTTAAAATATATTCAAATAGAAAGCAGTTATTTTAAATAGTAAAAATATTTTAAAATATTACTGCTTTTGCTGTATTTTGGATTAAATAAATCGGATTAAATTATTATTATTATTATTATTAAATAAATGCAGGCTTGGTGAGCAGAAGAGAACTCTTTAAAAAAAACTTACTGTTCAAAAACTTTCATACACTTGATATATATTTAACATTTTGTTATAAAATGAGATCCCCTCTATAAAATATTTTAACTGTAAAATATCAACAAAATGAAACCTGGCTTCATGCAATTTTCAAATTTCAGTTTAGGAAATGTTGCAAATGGATGCATATTTAATTAGATGATTTAGCATGTCAGAAAACGACTGTGATGAATCAACTGAGGAAGTATGACGATATCTGAAAGATTTCTGCTCGGTTCAGCGGGAGTCCTGTGTTGATGTGGCGCGTGTCCAGTAGGGGGCAGCAGTGATGCTGAAGGGGGCCGGACTGAAGGAGCGTTCCTCCAGCTCTTCACTTCGCTTCACATCTTCATCTACAGCGGATCATCCACTCGTGAGGTCCAGCGACAGACGCTTTTCTTTACTCCTCTCTGTATTAAAGCATCACAGTGATCGCGAGTCGCGCGCTAAATGCCGCGCGTGTGTTTGCGGGACCTGCGGGATTTGCCTTTTAATTCCTCTGAACTGGATATGATGTGCAACTGTGAGCGAGAGATGCACGAGCTCTCTTAACCACAGCAGGGATACAATGGGGAAACTTCACTCAAAACATGGTGAGTTACACATCTTCGAGTTACATGAGCGCAAAATATGTGTGCACGCGTATGTTTATAGCTTATTACTGAGTTAAAATAACTTTTCTGTCTCTTAGAATGATTTTAATCTAGTTCTAAAATATAAAGATAGCTTTTAACTTTTTGGTTTGTTCCTTTAATTACTTTTTCCTAACTTTTTAAGGGTTGAAAGGCAAAAATTGCCATCTATTTTTATTATTATTATATAGAATCAAATTCATTCTTACAGACCACCAGCAGAAGAAAAGTTCTAAGATCAGAAATGTAATTATTTTAAGATTTTTACATCATGAAAGTAGCTTCGTTAGGTATCCTTACTAAATCAGTTAGTATTTGGCCATTTCAATTTAAAATAATTATATATATATATATATATATATATATATATATATATATATATATATATATATATATATATATATATATATATATATATATATAATTTATTTATTTATTTTGATGAAAGTCCATTTGTGTCCCTGGACCACAAAACCAGTCTTAAGGGTAAATTTTTCGAAATTATAAAATGTATACATCAAATACAGATAATCTTTCCATTGATGTGTGGTTTGTTAGGAGGACAATATTTGTCTGAGATACAACTATTTGAAAATCTGGAATCTGAGGATGCAAAAAAATCAAAATACTGAGAAAATCTCCTTTAAAGTTGTCCAAATGAAGTTCTTAGCAATGCATATTACTAATCAAAAATTAAGTTTTGATATATTTACAGTAGGAAATTTACAAAATATCTTCATGGAACATGAGCTTTAATATCCTAATGATTTTTGGCATAAAAGAAAAATCTATAATTTTGACCCATACAATGTATTTTTGGCTGTTGCTACAAATATACCCCAGAGACTTAAGACTGCTTTTGTGCTACAGGGCCACATTTATATGTCCTAATCCTATCCATGAACGCTCTTGAAATGCACAAACATAAATGTTACTGTGAATAACACTCAGTTTTTTTTTATCTTTGTCATTGGGATGCAGCTTGCAAACGTCGGGAAAATCCTGAGGGTGAGTTTTGCATTTGACACAGTTTTGAGTCTATTTTTGTTATGCATTAACTATTAATGGCTTGGATGTTCCTAATGCTCTTCAAATCCACTTTCAGGGGACAGTTTTGTTGTGAACGGCTTTATTTCAAGAAGAGGAGCTGAAGAGGGCGAGAGATACGACACAAATCTGAAAGATTATAAGGTAAGAAATGCCTGTTTTTGTGCATTTGCATCTGAGTCTGTCTGGTTATCCATCATAAGGTGAGTTAAGGCTGTTCTATGCTCAGTTAATGAAGTATGTCAGGCTGAAGAATGCCTGCTCAGCCCCTAGTATCAAAGTATAGCTGTTTATGCCGCCTCCAAGCAGAATTAAACAGTGTGTAAAGATACCTAAATGCCTCTTCAGAAGTGCTTCTGTGCCAGTTTGCAGTAGATTCAGCAATACATCGTCATCCTAACTGTTCTACACACAAAAAACACTTCTCTTGGAAAACCCAACTGATTTCAATCCATTTTTCCAAAGATTGTAGCATATGCATTAGGGCTGGGTTGAAAATATAGATTTTAATCGATTCTTATTTAAGCGAATTTTAAATTCCAAGAATCAATCTATGCTGTTTTCAGTTGATGTGTGAACGAAACATAATGAAACATTATTTGTAGCGCCTCTCCCTGCAGGAAATTCCAAAAATATCTGTTACTTTTGAAATGAAACAAAGTCTCAGCTTTCAAATTCTGTCTATTTTGTCATGAACCGATCACGTCTTCCTATTTACTACTAGTTATAACACCAAATAAACATGAATGAACATTAAGAAAGTGTTGAAAGAAACTTACTGAAACGATCCTGTCTCATGTAATCACTCAAACGGTGTTTCAGTCGTGGAAAGATGTCAATAAAAAAGCATTTGATCAGTCACACTTACCTCAGGAAAGCCGTTAAGTGATCAGAAATTCGATAGTTAGCAAAAAAAAATAAAAAATTAAAAAAATCACTCTAGAAAAGGGTATTTTGCTAAATATGTGCACTATATTACATATTCATTATATTTTTTACTTAACCTGTTCTTAAATATCTAATGCATGACTAAAAAAATGAAAATAAGTTATCACATCCACAGTTTAAATGTTTATATTTCTGGAGTAGAAACATAATTATATCATTAAAAAGTTATTTTAAATATATTATAAATTATAATAATTTTATTCTAAAAATGGCCTTATGTGTAATTATTGAATTTTTTTATGTATGTTCACAGATATAATAAATATATATACATATAAATATTATAAAATAAATATATTATAAATTTTGTTTTCCTTATAAAAACACATTTTTTAATGTGTGTTTGTTTACAACATTATCACTTTAATTTAATAATGTACTGACTGACAGGGTTTATTGATTAGTTTCAAGTATTAATATCTATATGAATCAAGATCGAGATCGAAATTGAATCGAACAGCAAGCTTGTGAATCAACCTCAGACTGAATCATGAAATCTGTCTCAATACCCAGCCCTGAGACTTTCTTATAAGCATTAATATACACAGCAGCAACTAATACTAAGAAAAACTGTTGTTTTAGCACTGTTTTTATCATTTGTGGTACATTATTGGATTGCTTTCTTCTCAAAGGGTGCATTTGATGCTGCCTCACCATTTGGCCAATAAATGGTATCTTAGAGGCTAGATTTGCTATGCTTTCTTAAAAGTAACCCATGAAATCCCAGAAGCGTCTCAGAATGGACTATTCAGCTGTAAGAGAGACGCTGCTGCAGCTTTTTCCCTGTATCTTGGTCAAATCGCTGAAGAATCCAGACGGGAGCTGCACCACATAAGGAACAACTTGCGGTGAGCCGTGTGCCGTCCCGCTGCCAAAGCCCACATTCCCACTACTGAGAAATCATCATTACAGCGGCTGAAACAAACAGACAGGAGTGTGCGTTCTCAGGGCCGTGCAGTGACACGTCCAGCGCTGCTGCTGCTGTTGTTTTTGTCGTGTTTGGCAGTGGGACAGCGCCGCTGTGGTTGTTCCTTGATGAGTTGATGAGTTTTGACGTGCCGTTCTTACAGCTGAGAGTCGCGGTTAGTCCTGGACAGTCGTGCATTACATCTGTGTGAACAGCGTTCGGATTATACAGTGACTTACAGGAGTGTGAGATGACCAGATTTTATTTTTTTTAATATCTATGCAGTTGATTTTTTACCCTTTCTCCTCCACCTGAGCAGTTTTGTCTTATTCTTTGACCACACAATAATGCTATTTTCTGGCATTGTTTTTTTTTTATAACATAAGACAGGTTGACATCTTTAAGCTTAGTGATTCATAGCAAGAGTAACACACCTCATGGCATACGTATGTCAGTGACACTGTTCTGTTCATACTACACAAAACTTCAATGATTTCAATGCACTTTTTACTGCACTTGTTATTAGTGTCTTTTGTTTACACTTCAGTCATTAAAATGCTGTTAGAGCTTGTTTGAATCATTTCTGTGGATGGGTTCAAAATGTCCATTTCAAAGAATCAGTTCTAAAGTCAGTCTCAAAAAAATCTCTGAATTGATTTATTGAGAATTTCACAGGAATGAATCAAACCAACTCTAACAAGTTTGTTCAAATCATTTGTGTGGATGGATTCAAACGGTCCATTTCAAAGTCATTCACTTAAACAGAAATTCACAGGAATTAATCAAATTGACTCACCTTAACAAGTTTGTTTGGTTCATTTCTGTGGATGGGTTCAATATGTTCATTTCAAAGAATCAATTCAAAAGTCAATCTCAAAAAAATCTCTGAATTGATTCATTGGAATGGTCAGATATTCACAGGAATGAATCAAAACAACTCTAACGATTTGTTCAAAGTGTCCATTTCAAAGAATTCAAGATTCAGTTTCAAAAATCTCAATTTTGATTCATTAAAATGGACAGACGTTCACAAGAATTATTCAAACCAACTCAGAAATGGACATCCACAAAAATGATTCAAACAGACTTGTTAAGCAGTCAATTCTAAAGTCAATCTAAAAAAAATTAAATCTCTGTATTGATTCATTGACAAATTCACCGTAATGAATCAAAACTAGTTTGTTTGAATCATTTGTGAAGATGGGTTCAAACTGTCCATTTCAAAGAATCAATTTATTGATTTAGACAGAAATTCACAGAAATTAATCAAATTGACTCACCTTAACAAGTGTGTTTGAATCATTTGTGTGGATGGAATAAAAATGTCAAGTTTAAAAGAATCAATCCAAAAGTCAATAAATCGCAGTTGAATCATTGAAGTTGATAAAATTACACAGGAATGAATCAAACAGACTCTAAAATGTTTGTTTGAATTATTTCAGTGGATGGGTTCAAACTGTCCATTTCAAAGAATCAATTGAAAATTCAATCACAAAAATCTCAGAATTGATTCACTGAAACGAAATCCAGAAGAATGAATCATACAGACTCTTTAACAAGTTTGTTTAAATCATTTCTGTGGGTGGACTCAAGCTGTCCATTTTAAAGATTCAATTTAAAAGTCTTTGGATTTATTTGCAATGGACAGAAATTCACAGGAATGAAACAAACCAACTCTAACTCAAAGTAAGTTTGAATCATTTCACTAGATGTGTTCAAAAATATCCATTTCAAAGAACCAATTCAAGATTCACTCTCAAAAAATCGCTGAATTGATTCTTTGAAATGGACAGAAGTTCACAGGAATGTATCAACTCAACTCTAACTCTGTTTGATTCATTTCTGCGGATGGTTTCAAACTGTCCATTTCAAAGAATCGGTTCAGTAAGTCAACCTCAAAAGAACTGATTCATTGAAATGGACAGAAGGCGATGAGTCTCGTTTTGTCAGATTCTCACCTGTGCATGGTTTTACGTCATTTCAATTAGTCTCTGAAGGATGCTGACGGACGTCATAGTAAAGAGACTCTAACTGATGATTAACCTGCTCTATTAGAAGCCCTAGAAAAGTCCTTCCCCTCATGAATGGGAAAGTTATTTGGGAAAATCTGACAGTGGCCTCGAGGGGAAACCACCGCCGTCATGTGTCATTAATGGGCAGGTCCAGGGTTTGATTTCATCAGAGTTTTGGCTCCGGTTTGTGTTTTGTCAGTCGTCAAGTACCTGAAAGACTCTTTGAAACTGTGAGCAGGAGCGTGGGAGACTTTTGATTTGCGATAAGATGCGTTTAGGTTGTTTATTTAGGGTGGATGAAGTGAAAGAGCCACTTTCAAACCAGAGCTTTTGATTCGAGTCCATTTCAGGTCAGAGTTTAGTTGATGTGAAACTCAGGTTTGGACCGAAGAATCAAACCGTGAGTCACTAGACTGAACTAGTGAACTAGTTTGATTTATATCTCCTAATTGGTTCAAATGGTTCATTTAAGTGAATCAATTCAGAATTCAATATCAGAAGTCTTCGAATTGATTCTTTGAAATGAAGAGAAATTCACAGGAATGAATCAAATCCATTCTTTTGGACCATGAGTCACTTGATTGAACTAGTTTTGTTGCAGTTTAGATCCCAACAAACATTTTCTTGTGCTGCCATCTCTCTTTTGGAATTTAGCTGCAAATTAATTTGCAGTTTCTCATATTGTGCATATTTATGTCTAAGCAAACAAAACTAATGCATGTGTTTATGTGAACTAGGCTTATGAATCACGCTGCTGTCTAATCTGCTCTTTGTGATTTTTGAAAACATTGTAATCACAGTTTTGTGCTGCCATGTTTATTCTGCAGGAGCAGAGCAAGGTTTTTTGGAGTTGCTTCATTCTGTTTCCAGTGATCAGCAACTGTGTACTAGTTCACATTTTGTCATCATTTACTAACTCTCATATTGTTCTAACCCCATTTTATTAATATTTTTTTGTTTGTCGTGAAGCGTAAATCAGATCCTGAGCAGATTATCAAAACTTTTGTTTTCCACTTACCTAAAGTGGATGGTGAATTTAACCGTCAAGTTACTATAAAGTACAAAAGAAGTGTCATATACTCTATTTTCCGGAAAATAAGTCGCATTAGGTCAAAACTGCAGTGTTGAGAGAAAAAAAAAACAAAGGTGCATAATTTATTATTACATTCAGAAAGAATGTTAAATATGGGTAATTAACATGTATTTTAGTTCCATCTTTCCACAACAAATCATTTAAATTAAATGCTTTTGAGAACAAAACAGGAATGAATAATATAAGTTTAAAATAGACACAGTTCATTTATTCATTCATGCATTAATATGCATTCAACAAACAATATTTTTTTTTTATTGTTTTGCCTGCTTGACATTAATTGCATTATATAAGTCACTTTGAAAAATAAGTCAGCACATTTCAGATGATTTTGTATTCAGGAAAATACAGTAATCATGTACAGTAAGACTAAATGATGCCAAAATCTTAAACTTTGTAATTTTTCACTTTATTTTTCATTAAGATGAGTCCACCAGGCTCTTGAAGTTTAGGCTGGGGGTAAATATTTGTTGTGCCAATCTATTCTACAGTATTTGAAGCCCCATCATGATTCGAATATGAGAATGAGTGTATTTCTATCTCTGTTTCTCTTCGTAATAGTGAGGAATCATGCCATGCTGGTTTATAATGCAGCTGAGCTTGTGTAAATTATTTTCCAGACCTTATATAAAAAATCTTTTTATAGACTGTCTACATGTCATTTCTCTTTGGTGCTGCAACGACTCCATACATTTCTTGAACATAATGTCCTCTGACTAAAGTCGTTCAGTTGCATCAGTGTAAGTAGAATTGAATGAGGTGATTTTGTCGCCCACCTCTAGGGATGCTTTGACATTTGTCGAGCCTCTCGTCGTGTTGTATTGTCATTATAAGTGCGGTTTGACTTTGTGCCCCAGAGCAGCTGTAACTCTGTCCTCTAAATGAACTGAAAGCAGACACCTCCACACAGACTGATGCTCGTGCTCACGGCAGACAGAGAAGATATATCATCTGACACTCAGTGTTTAGGAATCTCTGTAAGGATGACGTATTTCTGGATTACATCAAGCGAAGTATATGAGTGCTTTTTCTACCTCACCTCGCTTTTTACAATACAATACCGGTTCAAAGCAGCTTCACATGTAATAAACAGGAAAATAACAGAATCATTGATGCAAACTTCAACTGTTGTTTTCTATGCGCAGAACATTCCATGTTGGTCACATTTTTGTCATTTTATAGGAATTTTCAGATTTTAATACATTTGAAGCTCCATTAAGAACAATTATGGCATAAAATCCATTACCACTAAATAGTAGGCATGTAACGGTTCACTCAAGTCATGATTCGATTCGACTTGCAAAATGAGATTTAAGACAAATTATAAATTAAATGTGTCCTTTTATTATTGCTTGGACAAAATGCTGCACGTTTCTTTGTGAAATTGAAATAACACTATAATAATATACTAATATAGCACTTGCATATTATTGCTCTTTTGTTGGTTTTGATTGCTTCATTTGTCCTCATTTGTAAGTCGCTTTGGATAAAAGCGTCTGCTAAATAACAAAATTTAAATATAATTTAAATGTAAATAACAAAACTGAAATTTTAAAACAAGCCCCAAATCAAATAAATAAGTAACACAAATAAAAGAAATCTCTTCATATAAACAAAATAAGGCTTTGTCTGTGCTCTTTCCATTTAAAATTAGAGGCAACCACTGCATTTTAATCATGATACAAACAAAGATGCTCAACACATGCAACATGAGCAGTTTTTAATCTAAATTAGATTGTATAATTTTGAAATTTGAAGCAAAAACAGCTGAACGAGACGCAGATTCACTCTCTGCCAGCAGGTGGAGCTTAAAGTGTTTCCTTGGTTACCGCTGTAAACAAAGCAGCGCTGCACTTATGAACTTTAATATGCATTATAGAGAGACAAGATGAAAAGAAAAAATACCATCTAAACTTTTCTAAAGACAGTAAGTTCTCCTCAGACATGCATTCATATAAACTCCTACCTCTAAATGAATCGCAGTTTGTTTAGCATCTCAACCGATTTGAATCGTCACTTATTTGAATCGATTTTCAACCGGCTCGCGGTTAATTGTTACATCCCTACCAAATAGTTTCAGTTTATCTCAGTTTTTAAAGCAAATGTCACAATAAAGCACGGCAAAAGAATTTAAAGCTAATTTTTTTGTTGCAGGCATTTAAATTATTCATTTTATGATTTGATTTGTATAGTTTTCTAAATTATTGAGCCTGCTTTTTTAAGCAGATAACCTGTATAATTCCCACAAATGGTGTTTTCTCCATGCAAACAGTCTCTTTCTTTATAATTTTACTCCCCTTCGGGCCATCCAAGATGTAGATGAGTTTGTTTCTTCATCAGATTTAGAGAAATGTAGCATTGCATCAGTGTCTCAGCAATGGATGCTCTGCAGTGAATGGGTGCCGTCAGAATGAGAGTCCAAACAGCTGATAAACACATCACAATAATCCACAAGTAATCCACAGCACTCCAGTCCATCAGTTAACATCTGGAGAAGACAAAAGCTAAAACAAATCCAGCATAAAGACCTTTATAACTAAAATATGAGTCCATAATCCAATCTGCATAAGGTGATTTTCATGTTCATGGCAGCTGTAGTTCATGAAAGATGATTCAGTGATGGGGAATTGAAGACATTTTTCCAGATGCACAGCGACCCTTGATTTACATTTGAATTTGTCACTAAAATAAACAACACTATCAGCAGCACAATCATGATTTCATGTTCATTGCATACATATTCAGAGAATTTTGTTAAAAAGCAATGACAGAAAGAGTCAACTTTCAATGCTGCTGAAACCACTTAATTCGCACTAAACCCAGAACATTCCTTGAAATTAATGGAAAAGAGGGACTGTGTCCAATAATTGTTTCTGGCTGCCTTTTAAAGTCAGCTTTAGGATTTGGGAGGCAGGTAAAATCCTGATGGCTGCAGATTAGAAAAGGGCCAGATCCGGCGTTCGGTCGGCCCCCTCCCCCCGAGCCCATTGTCAGGGAAGCGGAGGGAATGGGATTCTTTAGCTGCCTGGCTGTGACTTCAAAGCGTGGAGCTGGGAGTTATTAAAGCTCTCTGATAGCACTGGAGCCACGGGTTGTTGTGCCGCGGATCTGGGGGAAGGGCGAACGGACGGACAGAGACAGACGGGTGAGTATCCCGAGGGTTTTCCTGGTGTGGAGCTCTGAGTATTAACTCTGAAAGCCATTTGTGTTCAGTGAGCAATAATGAGCTCATTAGCTGCTGTCAGATGTTTTCTTAAAGGGGTCATATGACGTTGCTAAAAAGAACATTGTGTTGTGTATTTGGTGTAATGCAATGTCTTTATGTGGTTTAAGGTTCAAAAAACACATTATTTTCTATATCCTGCACATTATTGTTTCTTCTCTATGCCCCGCCCTCTGAAACGCATCGATTTTTACAAAGCTCATTGGTCTGAAAAGCGAGGTGTGCGCTGATTGGCCAGCTATCCAGAGCATTGTGATTGGCTGAATACCTCAAGCGTGTGAGAGAAATGTTATGCCCCTTAACATACTGTAATACCACGGCGCGACAAGACAAAACCAATAAAACCTATTATAAACGAGGCATTTGTTGCATCAAGTGGGGACATAATTACTGATTATATTGACTTATACTGTGTTTTTATGTGCTGCGTAAACATAAAACCGTGTCTGCATTTGTGATCGGAGAAACTACAAACAACAAGCTCTACTCTACACTGCTCAAAACTCACGTTTGAGTCATCAGTGGCAAATTCTTTAAATATGAAAACGTACTTACAGGCTGTGAGTCAGAAGCGCCAGACTGTCCTTGCAAAGTTGGAATTGCTCCACTTTATAGAAACAGCATTGTAGGCTACTCTCAGAGGAAACAGCCCTTCTCCTCCGCAAAATAGTGACGTTAGAACGAGCCGTTGTAGGGGGGTGTGGTTGACTCTTAACTTTTATAAAGAATTTGGATTTGAGACTTTAGGCTTTGCAACTTTACAGATCTTCTTTATGCACCAAGAGCTTGTAACACTCCAAAGAGAAAGGAAAAATTGAAATCGCATAACTATAATAGCATATCAGTGATACTAAAATAACATGTTTATGCAGCTTTTTTCCTGTACATCACATGTATTAAGCTGCAAAAATGACAAAATGAGGAAATTTATTTTATTTTAGAGCTTTTTGTCAAAATATAGGTCTGTTTCTCACATAAAGATATCATATAACTTCAGAAGACTTGCTCAGTGCATTTGAATCATCTACTTTTGTGCTACTTTTTGTCCTTTTTAGAGTCACTATAATGACAGTTCATTAAAAACTCTTCTTTTATGTTGCATATGGGTTTGGAACGACATGACAGATTTTCATTTTTCTTGAGCTCTTCCTGAAAGTTTTGCACTTCTGATTAAAGCACGTTGAGTGAAAGGAGCGAAAAAGCTGGAGCCGCGAATGTGGTAATTACGGACTTGGACACAGAGGTGATTGTTGGCTGATCAAAGACGTTCCCTGGCTTTGTTTTTGTTCCTGGAGGAGACGGTGATAGGGAAAGAATGAGTTGGCTGGTTTTGAGAGAGGCGAGTTTGACGGATCATTGCAGGTGTTCGGCTCTTACCTGTATAAACACCTGGCACGAGGCTAGAGAGATCTCCAGAGGTGAGATCAAAATGAGCAGCCAAAATAGCAGCAGCGGCTCAGAATGTTGTTGGAAAGCCAGACAAGAGCCCTCTCTGTGAAAAATCAGCACGGTAAGCGCTGAGGTGGAGACTCTCCTGTTCTTAAAAAGCCGGCCTGTGAGGCCTCAGTGTGCTTCAACACTGGAAACATCAACAGTCTGCTGCACACTGACCAAATAATGACACACGCGCTCAGTTCAACCTTTCAGCGCACCTTTCGTCTTAAACGTTCCCAGGCGTGAAGACGCTGATGCCAGCGAAGTAGGAACAATCTGATATAAATGGTGCGGGGAAACATTACAGAGACAGAATGAGTGTGGATTTGAATCAAATTGGCTACAAAACAGGAATGTGAACTGGAATTTGAATTGGTATTAATTGAAGTAAATTCCACTTTCTGCCAAAGAATTCAACTGAAGAATTTCATTTGTACAAAATCGGCATCAAAATCAGTTTATAATTCATAATTAAAGATACAGTTTTATATAAATGAAATTATGTACAGTAAATCATAATATAAACTTTAAATGAGATATATAAATTAGGAGATTTCATTATATATATATATATATATATATATATATATATATATATATATATATATATATATATATATATATACACATACACATAAAATGTGAATAGTTAATGTTAACAATTATATAAAATATATAATTATATATTTTACTGTTATGTTACTGTATGATTATACTGTAAATCATGTTACATTTTATATATATATATATATATATATATATATATATATATATATATATATATATATATATATATATATATATAAAATGAAATAATTCAATGAATTTATAAATTAATTAATAATTAATTTGTATATAAATGAAATTATGTACAGTAAATAGCAATATACATTATAAATTAAATATAAAAGTTATGAAATTTCATTATGAATATAACAATTATGTATTTGACTTGTGCAATTTTATATATTGAAGATAAGAAACCGTATAAATAATGAAATTATAATTAATTTATAAAAATAAGTTATAATTAAAAAATAAATTATATATCAATGAAGTTATGTACAATAAATCATAATATTAATTATAAATAAATTATAAAATGTCATGATTTATATATATTTTTTCTATATGTATAATTATATAAATGTAAATCTTTTAATATATATATATATATATATATATATATATATATATATTATAAATGTATAAATATATATATGCATTTGTATAAATATACTGTATATGTAAATAATTTTTAAAATTGATTATTTACGTCATGTTTCTCATATATCTCATATTTTATGTGTATGAACATGCATTTGGTTGATGCAAATTTGGCGGTTTAATTTAGACCAAACCGAAATTTGCAAAGTGGCTGAAATATTTTACAGCAACTGTTTGGATCTCTACTAGATCTTGAAGTTGTTTGGTTTGTGCTTATTTTTAAACACGGCCAAGCTAATCTCTTAAAATATAATGATTATTTCCCAAAATGTGGTGGGAATAAACCTCAGAATGATCCCTCAGATACTCCAGTGGCAAAACCTGTAAATATGAGGATGTTTCTTGATAGCCAGTCAAAGTGGGCTCGTTCTGTAATCTCATGTTTACTCTCTGAAATCAGATTTCTCACCTCAGCAGAGCTGTGTATTTTCTTGTTTGAGTTGGGCTCGTTCGGTCTCTGGCATCTCCTCCTCACATGTTCGCTTTGAGTCAGCGGTATTTGCTTTGGCAGCGTGTTGTGGATATCTGGCCTGTTTAAGAGCGTCACTTTCAATGACATCTTTCCCCCTCTGCTTTTCTCATGTTCTCCGACTTCTGGAGAAACACCATTGTCTTGATGGAGCTGAACTGTGCTATTGGCCCGATGTTGCGCCTTCGTTTAATAGCTGACATTCTCCTGGTCGAAACTGCTGTGGTGGTTTCGAGGAAAACTAAGACGTGCTCGAATGGTATTCAGGGTTTTGAGGCGACTTGGGTTTTTCTTTTTACGTTGGCGGGCCGTGAGCCTTCATCTCTGAATGAGAAGCATGTGGCGGCCGTCCAGAACAGCAGGGTCTTTCAGTGTGGCCCCTGCAGACATCTGTTCCTGGTTTGTACAGCAGAAATCCTCGAGCTCGCCGTGGGGCGACCAGGGGCCGATAAGGGCCTGTTTTTCTGAAGGCTTTGAGGTGGTGGGGCGCGATGAAGGCTGTTGTTTTGGGGGAACAGGGAGTGGTCAGTAGATGTGGCAGTGACAGGCTGGTTTTGTTTTCTTTTTCTTTGCTCCAGATTGATAATCTTTAACAAACGCGTAGCAACACCCTATCAGCGCGCTGGTGAGTTTTTACGAGCCCAAAGTGTTAACTTACAGACTGCATTCAGTCTCAGGTGTGCTGTCTATTTTTTTATGGAAGCTTTTTACCTCACAATTCTGACTTTTTTCTCACAGTTCTAAGTTCATATCTCACAATTGTAAGAAAAAATGGCAGAATTGTGAGATACAAAATCAGAATTGCGAGATTAACTCAGTATTGCAAGATATAAAGTCAGAATTGAGAGATATAAAGTCAGAATTGCAAAATAAACTCAGAATTGCAAGGTGAAGTCAGAATTGTGCGATATAAAGTCAGAATTATGAGATATAAAGTCAGATATATGAGATATAAAGTCAGAATTATGAGATATAAAGTCAGAATTATGAGTAATAAAGTCAGAATTGCGAGATATAAAGTCAGAATTGCAAAATAAACTCAGAATTGCAAGATGAAGTCAGAATTTTGAGATATAAAGTCAGAATTATGAGATATAAAGTCAGATATATGAGATATAAAGTCAGATATATGAGATATAAAGTCAGAATTATGAGATATAAAGTCAGATATATGAGATATAAAGTCAGATATATGAGATATAAAGTCAGATATATGAGATATAAAGTCAGAATTATGAGATATAAAGTCAGATATATGAGATATAAAGTCAGATATATGAGATATAAAGTCAGAATTGTGAGATATAAAGTCAGAATTGTGAGATATAAAGTCAGAATTGTGAGATATAAAGTCAGAATTGTGAGATATAAAGTCAGAATTAGGAGATATAAAGTCAGAATTATGAGATATAAAGTCAGAATTGTGAGATATAAAGTCAGAATTGTGAGATATAAAGTCAGAATTGTGAGATATAAAGTCAGAATTGTGAGATATAAAGTCAGAATTAGGAGATATAAAGTCAGAATTGTGAGATATAAAGTCAGAATTGTGAGATATAAAGTCAGAATTAGGAGATATAAAGTCAGAATTGTGAGATATAAAGTCAGAATTGTGAGATATAAAGTCAGAATTATGAGATATAAAGTCAGAATTGTGAGATATAAAGTCAGAATTGTGAGATATAAAGTCAGAATTGTGAGATATAAAGTCAGAATTATGAGATATAAAGTCAGAATTGTGAGATATAAAGTCAGAATTATGAGATATAAAGTCAGAATTGTGAGATATAAAGTCAGAATTGTGAGATATAAAGTCAGAATTAGGAGATATAAAGTCAGAATTGTGAGATATAAAGTCAGAATTGTGAGATATAGTCAGAATTGCGAAATAAACTCAGAATTATGAGATACAGTCAGAATTGTGAAATAAACTTAGAATTATGAGATATAAAGTCAGAATTATTAGATATAGTCAGAATTGTGAAATAAACTCATAATTGTGAAATATAAAGTCAGAATTATGAGATATAGTTAGAATTGTAGGGCTGTGAATCTTTGGGTAGACAGTGAATCGATTCGATTCACGATTCATAGGTTTTCAATTCGATTCAAGAACGATTTTTGCATATTCAGAATGATTCAATTTGATTTGATTCACATTTAATTTGATTAGATTTGATTAATGATTAAATTCTGCATTCTTTAAGTGCATTCACAGGATTTTTTTAAAAGCTTCCTCTAAATTCTTTAAATGCTTAGTCAGGGGGCAATTTACACAGCAGCCTTTATGGTTAGAGAACCATCGGGTGACAGAGAGAGAGAGAGAGAGAGAGAGAGAGAGAGAGAGAGAGAGAGAGAGAGAAAACAGTTTTGTCCGTTGTCAGAATTGTGAGATGTAAAGTCAGAATTATGAGATATAAAGTCAGAATTGCGAGATGAACTCAGAATTATGAGTTTATATCTTGCAATTTTGACTTGATAAATAAAGGCCTTTTAGTTCAATTGAACCAGAAATCACATTAGAAAACAGATTATTTGGATGAGTGTAAACATAGCTATTGATGCAGTATGATCAACAGTGATGATACCATCATAATATTTATTTGCATAATATTTGCTTACTAAATTGTGATCAGTCATCTTTCTTACCTCTTTGCATATTGAATTTGTGTAGTTGCTAAAATGTTGCTAAATTAGGTCAAGTCACTAGGCAAATAGACATTAGAAAGAAGCCAAATAGTGACTCAGCATGCAAATAATATGATTGAATCATCATAGTTCTTCAAATTCTGTCAAAGCATGTTATTTATTTGTGTTTGAGCATCAGAACTTCTACACTGCATATGAACGAGATCTTTTCTTTCTTTCCCCTCCTCCCCACTTCCTCCTCTCACTTTTCATGGCCCGTGTTTCATGGAAAAAGACATTTGAACACTGCAGGCGGATTGCATGTTTATTTATTCTAAGATATTTATGCTGGGAAAGGTGCTTTGAAGGTGTTTGCTTATGTTCCTCCGGTTCCTTGTCTAAGTACTCTTTCTGAGCGGGCTGAGGGTTCACGGCTTCAAAGACACTGAGGTGCCATCAGGAGATGACTGTTTGATCTCCTCCAGATGCCACCAATGTTGCCTTTTCCTCATTCCAGGCTTTTGACATGCAATTATTCATAATTAGGCAGTTAAGCGTTTTCACGCTGTGTTTAAAGTCAACATAAAGTCAGAATTGAGTCTATGTACTTTCACATTCTTGGTCTTATTGTGAACTGTTAATCAGTGCACATTTTACTAATCTTTCAACAGAATGTCATGAATGCTAAGTTTTTGAAAATGTTTTATTTGGAAATTCATGAGAAGAAAGGGCTGTGTTTGGCATTTTATGTTGACTTTAAAGGAATAGTTCACCCAAAAATGATCATTTGCTAAAAATGTATTCAATCCAAGATGTAGATGAGTTTGTTTCTTCATCAGATTTGGAGAAATGTAGCATTGCATCACTTGCTCTGCAGTGAATGGGTGCCGTCAGAATGAGAGTCTGATAAAAACATCACAATAATCCACAAGTAATCCACAGCACTCCAGTCCATCAGTTAACATCTGGAGAAGACAAAAGCTGAAACAAATCCATCATTAAGATGTTTTTAACTAAAATACGAGTCAATAATCCATAACAAACTTCCTCCAGTGAAAAAGTCCATCTCCTGTTCTCCTCTCACATCAAAATCCAGCCACATATTTATTTTGTTCTGTTTTGGCTTGTAAATGGTGCTTGATCTATATGCAGATTTCTCTCCTGATTCAGACCAGAACACTTTTTCACTGGAGGAAGCGTTATTATGGATTATGGACTTTTATTTTAGTTAAAAAGGTCTTAATGCTGGATTTGTTTGAGCTTTTGTCTTCTCCAGATGTTAACTGATGGACTGGAGTGATGTGGATTACTTGTGGATTATTGTGATGTTTTTATCAGACTCTCATTCTGACGGCACCCATTCACTGCAGAGACACTGATGCAATGCTAAATTTCTCCAAATCTGATGAAGAAACAAACTCATCCTAATCTTGGACGGCCTGCGGGTGAACACATTTCCAGCTCAAGTTATTTTTTGCCTGAACTAATACTTTAAGCATTAAACAAAAGCTGCATGTCATGTCACTATGATGCGTTGTACAAACAGAATGTGATTTCAGAATGTGAAAATCTCAGATCTGTTCACCAATGCTATACATGTGCCCCCGTCTGGCCGGTGTCAGCGCGGTGAGGTCGGTCTGCGCCGAATGAGTGAATGGAAATGAAGCGCTTGCGGTGGATGTTATGGCAGCCGTTTACTTTGCGTCGCTTACAGGAGAAGGAAAGAAAATACCCGAGGCTGGAGTCCGCAGCGCCTGTGCGGTGACTTTTTCTGGCCGCGTCTGCTGGATGGCAGTCAGCGTTTGATCTCGTGCAGCTCTAGGCCAAGGCAAACAGCAGGAGACTCCGAGGTTATTGCGTTTTCGTGTGTAAGGTATGTTTCCATATAAACCGCTGTAGAAAACTTCTCCAAATGGACATTTTGCAAGCCTTAGCGCAGTCAGGGGAATATTTGATTTATTTATTTAGTACTGTGGTTAGTATTAATTGAATACCTGTGTTTTAATCAGTAGTTTCATGATGAGGCATTTGGAAAAACTTTGTAATCAAACTTAAAATGTTTTTTGATAGGAAAACAGCTTCACTAGTCTATGTTTGTTTACATACTAACCAAATATCGCAGTATGAGTCATTTTATATCTTAATATAAGTATTTTACGGGATGTTCATAGAAACAATGGATTGCGTATGAATTAAGCAATAGTTATTTTTGCATAATGCCACGAATGAAATATCTGAAAAGTGCTTTTTTCCATTTTCTCTTTTTATTTGGAACATGATGAACTCAAAAGATGAGATTATTCATAATACATTTATGATGAGTCTGACATCAGTGCAAAAATAGCTTCACATGATGAAACACTTGAGTTCAAAACAATCAAACTAATATTATAAAGCAGTACATAATACCTCCCAACCTCTAATGAAAGTGAAATAATAATGTGCTTTGTGGCTTTTACGTCAGTTTTTTCCACTGTTTTTCAATGCAGCCATGTTTCTCTCAGATTGATGTTTCTGCTTTTGCTCAGCTGATTGCTATTGATTTCCAAAATATATACTGTATAAATGTATATGAGATATAAATGTACATAATAGTATATTTAATACTGTATTTAATGATAGTAATAGTAAATACATACGTCCACTTATTTAAATATTTATATAAATATATAATTAAATATATTTAATTAATTAATAAAATTGTTATAAAATAATGTAATTATTAAAAATATTTTAATTAAAATATTTTTAATTAAAATAAATTATAAAAAATTTATCAATATTAATATATTTTAATAATAGTATATTTAATACTAAATTTAATAATATTAATAATAAATACATATGTACACTTATTTATATATATATATAAATATATAATAAAATAAATGTAAATATTTACGTATATATATATATATATATATATATATATACATACATTTTGCATTTATACATATATTTACACTTATTTATTTTATATATATATATATATATGATGAATTTATATTATATAAATGTATATAAATAATATATATATATATATATATATATATATATATATATATATATATATATACATATTTATATCATTTATTTAAATATTCACAATTTATGAAACACTTGAGTCTAACCAATATTATAAACTGGTCTAACCAATATTATAAAGCAGAATATCAGACCATCACCCAAACTCTTATAATAAGTATGAAAGTGAATAATAATGTGCTTCGTAGTTTTGCATAATTCTGCTGTGTTTTGTAATGCATATTGTTTGTACGTCTCTGTGATTGATATTTCTGCTTGTGGTATGTTACGGGGGATTGTAAACGCTGTTATTCTGACTGTTTGATCACAGAAAAGCCTGTGTTTCTTTGCTCAGGTGCTGCAAACAGACACTCGGGCTCACAAATCTAATCATTCGTTCTCTAAATGTGTCGCTTTCAGACGCGGTGTATCAGTGTTTGCTTATGTAATAATGCAACAAAGAGATTCCTTTTGTGAGAGCCTCAGAAACCTCATCCTTTCTCCACATTCCCCCAGACGGACGGCCACAGACAGACACCCTAAACCCAGCTTCCTGTCTGAGCGCTAAACAAACACTGGAGCCAGAAACAAACGGCACGACTCTTGTGCATTTTCACACAATGCACCTCTTTCTTTAGTGTTCATTTATTCTTAGTCCTGTGTCCTTTCTAGTTTATAGCATATTTAGTCAACCTGTCCTGTTTTTGTTTTAGTTGATTAAAAGTTCATTTCAGTCAGTCAGTGCATTTTGACTGGTAATTTAAATGAACATGGATTAAAAAATCTAAATGATTCACTGATTCCTTTGAATCAACGAACAGAGCAATGTGCATTTTGTGTAGTGATATTAGGGCTGCAAAATAATGATCACTATTTCATTATTTAAACATTTTAATCGAATTACTTACACAATATGGCGATGAATTAATGTAATTAATTGCAAATTAATTGCACATCAAATGTGCCTGAGAAATCACCCCCAAAAGTCAGTTTTTAAAAGCTATTATTGTGTTAAATGAGAAAAGCATCGAAAGCATTTAGTTTAAATAAGAAACTCAAGCTGCCAGTAGGTGGTGTAAATGTCTTTATCAGTAAGTCACTGAGTCATTGATTCATTCAATTCCTTCAAATGGCTGATTCATTCAGCAATGAAGTAAATGTCACTCTTTATGAATGGGCCATTGAATCAATGCTTCATCTGATTCATTCAGTTACTCTGAGACGCACAACAGTTCAGCTGTGTCTTTACCGGAAATATATTTGTTGCCAAAATTGAGCAAAAACACAATATTGTGTCTAAAATATAGCACAATATTAACTTCTTATCTATCGAGGTGTTGTATAAAATCAATATCAAATTTGCACTCATGCTATTTGGGACAAAAACAGATATTGCTTTACTATATCATATGATATAAATATGAGACAAAACCCATTTTTGCCCCAAACTCTTGAATCTGTTGAAAATCTCTTGAATATTTATTTATATATTGATATGGTAATATATTGTTGTCCTTCTCCGTGCAATGCGAGAATCGATATGCTGGCGCCAAATATAAACATTTTAATTAATTAATAAGGTGCTCTAAATAGATTTATAGGCGCTCAACACATGAATGAGGGAAACGTGAATATAAGTTAACTAGCCGAAGAAAAAGAGGTTTTTAATGGCAAAGTTAAATAATAGATGTACAAGTTTGTACAAGTGTTCTTTCGCATCTGATTGCGCTAATACTGTCAAAAACACACAAGGTTTACATATAAACACAGCTGCTTTTGTCTAAAGTGAAAGTAAACATTTGAGAGAAAAACAGATGCGTGCCTGTATATTAGATGCGTTTACTGTAGCTCTTAAAGTGACAGCAGACTAATAGTATTAAACATGCTGCCGCTTGTCATTAAAGGGAGAGTTCACCCAAAAATTAAAATTCTGTCATTATTTCCTCACTCTCATGTTGCCCCAAACCTGTATTAATTTCTTTCTTGTGCTGAACGTAAAAGAAGATATTTTTGTGTAACCAATCAGTTGCTGGTCCCCATTAACTTTAATAGAAGAAAACAAAATACTATGGAAGTCACCTGGGACCAGAAACTGATTCTTCAAAATGACTTTTATGTTCAACAGAAGAAAGAAACTCTTTCAGGTTAAAAATAACTTGAGAGTGAATAAATGATGAATGTTCAGCAGTTTGGACTTGAAAAAAGAGAGGGAACCTGTACTTAACCTTTTCACAGGCATTTTGTTTTTTTTATTGTTAGATATCGTGATGTATAATTACAGGATTGTCTAGATATACAGTACAGGTCAAAAGTTTGGAAACATTACTATTTTTAATGTTTTTGAAAGAAGTCTCTTCTGCTCATCAAGCCTGCATTTATTTGATCAAAAATACGGAAAAAACAGTAATATTGTGAAATATTATTACAACTTAAAATAATATTTTTCTTTTTGAATATACTTTAAAAAAATAATTTATTCCTGTGATGCAAAGCTGAATTTTCAGCATCATTACTCCAGCCTTCAGTGTCACATGTAACATCCAGTCTATCACATGATCATTTAGAAATCATTCTAATATTCTGATTTATTATGAGTGTTGGAAACAGTTCTGCTGTCTAATATATTTGATGAATAAAAGGTTAAAAAGAACTGCATTTATTCAAAATAAAAAAAAATTCTAATAATATATATTCTAATAATATATTTTCTTTACTATCACTTTTTATCAATTTAACACGTCCTTGCTGAATAAAAGTATTGATTTTATTTAAAAAAAAGAAAGAAAAAAAATTACTGACCCCAAATTACTGACCAGTAGTGTATATTGTTATTACAAAATATTTATATTTTAAAAACATAGCTTCTTTTTTTTTTTACTTTTTATTCATCAAAGTATCCTAAAAAAGTATCACATGTTCTGAAAAAATATTAAGCAGCAGAACTGTTTCCAACTTTGATAATGAATCATCATATTAGAATGATTTCTAAAGGATCATGTGATAATGATCCTAAAAATTCAGCTTTGCATCACAGAAATAAATGATAATTTAAAGTATAATAAATTTAAAAACAATTATTTTAAATTGTAATAATATATCACAATATTACATTTTTTTCTGTATTTTTGATCAAATAAATGCAGGCTTGATGAGCAGAAGAAACTTCTTTCAAAAACATTAAAAAAAGTAATGTTTCCAAACTTTTGACCTGTACTGTATATCGATTATCGCAGAATTGCTGTATCGAGATATTATTGGTATCGTGAGCCATGTATCGTGTATCATATCATGAGAGTCCCTGTGACCCTGTGAAATTACATGTTTGTCAATTTTTTCAGATCATCAGTGCTTTATTTTGCATGCGTTGCCAGGTTGTGAAGATAAATTAAACACAGGGCAGAAAATGTGTTCTTGTAAGAGAAAAGCTATGTTTGGGGGATTTAAGCTCTTGACATCTGGCAACCCTAAGCATGTATATTTTCCACTTCTTTCTTTTTGTTGATGAAAATATAGAGAAGTTTTGGATATATAGAGTTTCTTCTTTTTTTAACTAAATTGTAGTCTCTGTTGTCATCATCAATATTTAATGCTGATGTAGTCACATTTAGTGTGTAATGTTGTCAGTGTCGTCTCGTCTTAATCATGGCCAAAAACGGTTGTCATTGTTTTTGTTAACAGAATTAACGAGTAAGACAGCTTGAAGACTCCTTGAAATGCTGCACATTGTTGCCTTCAGAAATGGCACACTTTTGTGTAGTCTTAAAGTTCGAGCCGTTCAGAAACGGTGAGAAGTGGATATTCCTGTGACATAAGAAAAGCAGGAGTGAATGGAAGCAGGTTTTCCTCCCCGCTCTGGACCTCTAGCTCGCACATGTGTAGGTATCGCTATTATTCAAGCCATAAAACTACACGGCCACATCTGAAAGTGGTTAGCTGTCGAAACTCACTGGCGGCTTCAAAGCGCGGGGTTGGGGCTGCAGTCGGAGCAGAATTCCTCTCGGATTGGGAATAGCTGGGAATGGGCCTTTGTTAGTTGGACACACTCGCTCCATCAAAAGCCACTTCCAGATGTGGCTCCACCGCAAGAATCAAATGTTTAAATCATTATCTTTCACGAGGCATTTTGGGGTTGATGCAGTCCCGCGTTTGAAGAGAAGCGCTCGGGTTGGTCTTTGAAATTTAGGCACCAACAAAATGTGATTTGACTGTTTATGAAGCACAGACACCCTAAATAAACCATAGCTGTCGGTGTTATGTGGTAATTCATGAAGTAAATAGCGACGCTGCTAACTTGTAAGCATTTTGCAGTATGGAGCGTTGGGAAATGAGATTGATTTCAGTGAGTCAGTGTGTTTGGGTTTCGTTCATTTGACTGCTGTTTTAAATGAACTAAAAATATAGGATTACAAAAAAACAGATTCACTGATTCCTTTGAACCGCCGCTCAGATGTATCTGCTGCATTTTTTTGTTTATTGATGTAGGACTATAAAATAATCAATATTTCAATATTTATGGCAGTGTTCTTGAAAGTACGTAATATAAATTGTTTAATACTGTCTGTCACCTTAAATGAGAATGTAAATTGTTTGCTATTATGCCATATGTATATACAGTATGTATATAAATGTATATATGTATAAATAAATATATAATAATATAACATACTATTATATTATTAAATTGTATAATATACTAATAAATAATTTATTATTTTGTATATATAAATGTTTTTATAGAAATATAATATAAATATATAAATATAATGAAAATAAATGCATGTATATGTACATTATATATATATATATATATATATATATATATATATATATATATATATATATATATATATTTATATATATATATATATATGATTTGTAATTATATGAATGTAAATGTATAAATATATAATGTAATAATATATATGGTTATACTATCATATTATATAATATAATAATAAAAGTTTTTGTGTGTGTACATTATAGTTATTTATAGAAATATCATATAAATGTAATCATAAAATAAATATAGTAATAATATAATAATAAATGTATGTAAATATATAAATAATATAATAATAAATACTTATTTATATAATTAAATATGTTATTAAATTAGCATAAATATATGTAAATGTATAAATAGATATATTATATGATTATTTTATAATATAATAAATATTTTAAAACATTTCTTTATATATATATATATATATATATATATATATATATATATATATATATATATATATATATATATATATAATAAATACAAAATTATTTAAATGATAAATGTGTCTGTGTTTACATATATAAATATACTCACTTCTCTATTTTTTATTTTGATTTAAATATATATTTACATATATTAGTAGCTTGTATTGTAGCTAAGTATTTTCTGAAATGAGTAAGCTGGCTGTAGTTGAATTAGAGACTGGAGTTGGTTTTTTAGCCGATCACTGTCTGTTGTGGTTCTCAGAACAGCCACAGGCTCTTTTCTGAAGAAACGCCGGCATCTCATCATGAGACGAGGACTGGATGAGGGTTTGAAGGCCTGAAAGACGCCACTGTTTCGTTTTCAACCCTGAAAACAAACAATTTCTCTTTTCTCTCGGCCACTTCCTCCACAGGCGGCGTGACTTCAAACGTCTGTCTGCTGTTTCACGCGCTGTTGACCTGCAGGAATAAACATCAGACTCCCTCCTTTACTGATTCAGACGGATATTTAATACTCGGGCCTGTCTGAAGGCGTCATATGGAGGGAAGGTGGAGAGCGTTGTGTTCACGCTGTTCGGCTGGTTTTGAGGCGTTTTTTTGTTTGTTTCAGAGGCGCTTAGAAACCCAAGATGCAGTAAACTTTTACAGTTCCCAGACAGGTGGAGGTGTTTCAGGATGCGCTCGACGGCTCGTCCAGTTCTTCTCCTGTATGTTGATATGGGTCTGGCTGATGGTATCGGCCCTGTATCAGCACATCTGAACTCTTCACCCCGTTCTCATTCCACCGGTTTACATGCTTGGGAAGTGCTCAGTTTTCCTGTTTCTCCTCAAACTTCACTTCATATCATTGAAGCTCATTGTTTTTGTGCCAGCTCTACCCAACGGTTTCTTATATCTCTCTCTGCCTGCTACAGCTCTTGATGGATTGTGCAGTTGTGTAGTTTGCGTGTTTTGTGTTTTATTTTATTTTATTTCATTATATATATATGTGTGTGTGTGTGTGTGTGTGTGTGTGTGTGTGTGTGTGTGTTTATGTTTATAGATACATATATATATATATCTTATATAAATGTAAGTCATATAAATCATTCAACGGTAAAAATGTAACGTAGTAATATAATAATAATTATAAAATATATACAATATATAATACTAATTATACAATAATTTAATAATAATATAATCTATAATTAATTAAATGTAAATCTATGTATGTAAATGTATAAATAAATGTATTTACATATATATTTTTATGTATTTAATAATTTATATGTATTCTGATAAATTATTCGTATAAATATATAATGCATAAATATATATATTCTGTTCGTCAGAATATATTTTATTTTATATTATTTTATTTTTAGAATTTCAGTCTATGATTTGTGTGTGTGTATTCATTTATTATTTATATAAATATAAATAATTCAGTAGTGAATATATATATATATATATATATATATATATATATATATATATATATATATATATATATATATATATATATATAAATAGTAACTTATAATATTATTTACACTATATATATATATAAATATATAATGAATTAAATATATATATATATATATATATATATATATATATATATATATATATATTTTTTTTTTTTTTTTTTTTTTTTTAAATATATATGCTCAAATGTCAAATTTTTATATTTTATTTTATTTTTAGAATTTCAATGAAGTTCTCAGTCAAACAAATCATCCAAATTGGAGGATGTACATATTATATTTAATTTGTTTATTATTTATTTATATAAATATAAATCATTCAGTGGTGAAGATATATAGATAAAAATAGTTAAATATGAAGTAGTTTGTGTGTGTAATGTATTCATTGAAGTGTGGCATCATTAGCTTAGCAACGTTTTACTGTCAAATTCTGTTGATACTGATAGTGAATAGACTTGGTTCAAGTTTAGTCACTTTTAATTAGCAGTGTTGGATGTTGTCTGTGTGGGCTGTAGACAGCTGGGTTTAGTCTCAATTTTGTCACGGTCTTGCGTTTTATAGTAAATATCTCTAGAACAGGGAAGGTGGAGACCTTTGATCTTTGTGTGTCTTTTGCTGTGGATGAAGTGAATTTCACACAGGAGTCTCCCGCTGCAGACGCACACAGCTGGGCTCCTCAGGGTCTCCCGATGGTTTGGCACGAATCCTTCACTGTAGATGAGCTCAAATGTTTTAGTTGTGCATGGAGGCATTATCTGTATTTTTGACTTAGATCCAGAAGAAAAAAAAAGTTTTCTTTAGACATTTACCTGACAAGCAGAAATATGTAAGATAAGACTTGTTTTCAGAGAATATATCTGGATTTTTTATTTTATGTTATTTTTTACAAAATGTATTTATTATAATATTTTATTTTACTCTTGTTTTATTTTAAATTTTATATTTCATTGTATTTATAATTTATTTTATTTTAATTATTATTATTTTTATTGTTTCACTTTATTTATTGTTCCTTTTATTGTATTTTTTATTTTTTATTTTATTTTTTATTTATTACTTTATTATTTATTTATATTTTATTTAATTATTTTATTTATTTATTTTTTGTGAATCTGTTTATATGGATGATTCATTTCAGTGAACTGGCTTAAGATTCACTGATTAATTTGAATCTCTGCGAGGCATGCATTTTCTGCATTGAAGTGTTTTGTTAAATTATGCTGTTCACAGTATTTTAAGCACATATAAATAATGGTGTGTATGTCATCACATGCATTTTTTGTGCCAGTTATTGTTGTAACACCACTAGAGTTTCAGAGTAGCTTCCCGCCACTGATACATAAACAGGTGATGGACGAGATGAACCTTCACCTTAGTAATATCAGGAAGCCACCGCAACAATGAGGTGCATATACATCCACATACAGCCCCTTCCTCACGGCCTCTGTTTATATTCCTGCGGTTTCATTGTGTTGATCCGTCCGTCAGTGTGTTGTTAACACCAGGGGTCCGTTGGCTCCGCTCCATTTGATGTGTCCCATCTCCAGACGCCTTCACTTCTTGCGGAATAGCAGGGCTGTATTTTTAGGAGCGGGTCACAGTTGACCTGCCGGTGACCCCTGGCCGATGTCACAGACGTGAGGAACTTCACGTCTTGGATTTGAGCCTGTTTCTTTGGTCTGCCAGCCCAGCCGGGTTGTGTGCTAAAGAGATGAGAGACGAGCTCTCCGACCGGTCTGGTGAGGTGGCAATAGAGAGATAACACTCGTATCTCAGACACTCTCCGGAGCGGATACGGGTCAAGCTCTTAAAGGGCTTTTAATCTGCGGTGCAATCAGACGCCATGTGGTTGGATCTTATGATTAAGGTGGCACAATTTCTGAACTCCAGACTCTCTCATTAGATGTTGTGTAGGTGTAGCATACATTTTTATTGGCCAAAATTAAGAATGGAGTACTAGTGTACTGGGTGCAGCATAGTGCCTTTTGTTTAAAACACTATGTGAAGCATACAACACATAGTGAAAAAGTTGCATGCTACTATTGCATGTTTAAAGCCTCCATTATGTTTAAAGATGCATTTGTTCATCAAAGTAAAATTGCGGTTCACAGTTGTCATGTAAATACTGTTAGCAATGTTCAAATCTGTTCATAATGGTTCCGCGATATATATCTTTTCCTGTTGACTATCCGATTTCACTTAAAAATGCATCGGATTATGGAAGTAAAATGTGTTGAAAGCACTTCGTGTTTATGGAAGGCCATTTCCCAAAAAATCATGCTTTGGTAAATCATAATTATAATATAGTTAAAATTATGAGATAAAAAGTCATTATGAAATGAAAAATCATGTCATATGCAATAATTAAACTTTTATCTCAATTACGACTGTTTATGACCTAATTATCACTTAGTTTCATCATTCTGACTTTGTTATACTTATGACTTTTTATGTCAATAACATGATTCATATTACTTTTGATCTCATTATTATGACTTAATATCTAATTTCTTTCAACTTTTAATGTCATAATTATGACAAAAAATCACAGTAGATACGAGAAGTCAAAATGATGACATGAGATATAACATTTTAATTATGACTTTTTATATCATAATTTCAACTTTTTATCTCATAATTATTACTTAGTATGTCATGAAGATAGCAGCTAATTAACATGTCATAAATATGACATACTAAGTCAAAATTATGAGATAAAAAGTTGAAATCATATAAAATGCTTGTACATAATTATGACTTTTCTTACAACTGTAACTTTTTGTCAGTTATGATTTTGGATCTCATAATTCTGACTGCAACATAATTATGACTTAGTATCTCATTTTTTCAACTTTTACTGTCAATTCAACTTAATTATGACTTTTTTTCTAATACTTTCAACTTTTTGTCATAACTGACCTTTTATCTCATAATTATTACTTAGAATGTCATCATTTTAATGACAATTATTACTTTTTTACATAATGCAACTGTGAACTTGTCATAATTATGACTGACTTTTTATATCATAATTTAAACTTTTTTATCTCAAAATTATGACAGTATGTCAAGAAGATAGCGGCTTATTAACATGTCATAAATATGATTTATGTCAAAATACTAAGTCAATTATGAGATAAAAAGTTGAAATCATATAAAAGTCATAAATATGACATGCTTGTACGTAATTATGAGATAATTATGACTTTTCTTATTACTGTAACTTTTTGTCAATTATGATTTTGGATCTCATAATTCTGACTGCAACATAATTATGACTTAGTATCTCATTTTTCAACTTTTATTGTCAATTCAACTCAATTATGACTTTTTTCTAATACTTTCGACTTTTGTGTCATAACTGACCTTTTATCTCATAATTATTACTTAGAATGTCATAATTAAGACTTGTCATGTTTCCTTTTTTCTTTAAACTTTTTATCTAATAACTGTCACTTTTTTTAATTTACCAAAGCATGTTTCCATGCATAGAGAAGAAGCCAATGTGATTTTCAAGTACAAGTACAACCATTAACATGTTTATTTTGGTTTATTTTAATAAACAACTCTTCATGACTGCAAAAATCCACCGCCAGGGTCAGAAAAAACACCCAGAATAACTAGAGCAGTGTAGTTGTTTGACATTCTAGAATAACTAAGCTGGATTTACTCAGTTTAAACCACACCATCTCACTGAACTCTGTGTCTTGTGTCCATACTAACCTTTAAATATTATACACAAACCACACTGAAAGTCTGAGAAAGTGTTCTGCAGCTCCCATTTAAGAGCAGCCCGTAAAAGCTGTTTGAGAGGTGCTGCTGAGGTTCAAGTGTGCGGCACATTTGCGGTCCCAGGATGAGGAGGGGCTGCTCATAAAGACTCCCCGACATCTGGTAGAGGTTTCAGAGAGGCTCTCTGGAGGATTCAGGATTTAGAGAGAAGGCCTTGTACTGTAGGGCTTGAAGTCAGTTAGCTGTGTAGTAGCTGTGTGTTAGTAGCTCAGAAACAGCCAAATATATTTAGAAAACGATGTAAAAATGAAATCAAGTGATCATAAACCACTCTGGATTCACTTGATTTTCTCTTCCATATAATTTCAAAGCACACTGAAATCTGGTCTGGAATAGAGTGTACAGTTAAATAAACGTTAGCTGGACAAGACAGACTGCAAGGAGACATAAACCAGGTGGTATCTGACTAACTAGTGTGATATTTTGACTGAAACAATTGCTGCATGCAGATTGGGATCAGCACATGCCTTTTGAGTGCGTTTGTACTTTGGTATCATTTTTACAATTATTTAAGTAAACAGTCATGATTATGATGTAGTATGTCATGAAGTTTAAGTGTTTGTCATAATATTGATAATGCCATTATTATCTCATAATTATGTCTGAGTATCTTGTAATTGTGACCTCAACTTTTTATCTCATGTGACTTTGGATCTCATAGTTATGATTTAGTATTTTAGTAATCTTAGCTTTTTATGTCATCATTTTCCCCCAAACCATACCCGAGTCTGCTTAAAAAGGGTGGTCTGGGGTACGGTTCGTGTGAACTCCGGTACAGTTCGCTGCTGATGTGAACGCAATCGTACCAAATCGCAGAAGTGAACCGCTATTAATGACGTATTATTTGATAAAAATGTGTGTGTTTCACTCACTTTCCTGATGAGCGCGACTGACGCGCTGCAAGCAGAGAGCTGTATATCTCATTTCTGTTCGCCTTCATTGTTCTTTAGATCATTTGCAGTACATTCGAAAGACAGACGTTAGTGCCGTTATGTACCGAAGCTTTGTAAACAAAACGAACGGTTCAAAAACCTAAATATATAAAAGTGCAGAGAGCAATGTTATGCATTGCCACCTTCTCCTGCGCCGCCGTTACTAAGCAACGGGATAAACAGCTGCTGGTTTGATGATGCAAACGAACTGCGGTTCAGACCCAAATAAAATAATATGAACGCAGTCCAGCGGGGGCAGGGGGAGGGGGAGCAATCGAACTCGGGTTCGGACCAGGCAAGCGAACCAAGTATGAAAGCACCCTTAGTGTCTTGGTAAGTTCAAGTTTTTTTTTATCTCATAATTTTAACTCAAAGCTACAGCCACAGATCTGGACGAGCTCACGGATTCTGTAACATCATACATTAGATTCCGTGAGGATATGTGCATTCCTACCAGGACTCATTTAACTTACAAAAATGACTAAAAGTTTTGGTTCACTGGCTAAAGAGGTGTGAGGACAGAGTCTTCTTTAAAAAGGTCAAAAATACACTGACAAAGGAGATCATACTGGCTAAGAGGAACTACTCTGAAAATCTGAGAAACCAGTTTTCTGCCAATGACCCTGCGTCAGTGTGAAAGACATAGCCAATTACAACTACCTTTCTGAAGACCTGTGCTGATCAGCTGGCCTCCATCTTCACACAGATCTTCAACAGATCACTGGAGCTGAGCGAAGTCCCTTCCTGCTTCAAACGCTCCATCCTCAACCCCATCCCAAAGAAACCCAAAATCACAGGACTGAATGACTACAGACCTGTGACTTTAATGTCTGTGGTCACGAAGTCATTTGAAAGACTGGTGCTGGCCCACCTGAAGGACATCATTGGACACTTGCTGGACCCCCTGCAGTTTGCTTACCGAGCAAACAGGTCCGTGGATGATGCAGTCAACATGGGACTGCATTATATACTAAAACATCTGGACAAACCTGGGACTTATGTGAGGATCCTGTTTGTGGACTTCAGTTTAGCCTTCAATACAATCATTCCAACACTCCTCCAGACCAAACCCAGCTCTCTGTCCCTAGCTTTATCTGTCTGACTGATAGACAACAGCTAGTGAGACTGGGGAAATTAATGTCAGACACCCGTGCACCGTCAGCACTGGCGCCCCCCAGGGACGTGTCCTCTCCCCACTGCTCTTCTCCCTCTAAAGAGCTCTCTGTCAAGCTTTGGCTGTCTGGTGCATTATTTCTTCTGCTTAGAGGGAACATTGCTCATAACTACGACCTGTCATTTGCACTATTGCCTTATTTTTGCAACTATTTTCGTAAATTTAAGTGCTAAAGCAAGAGAGTGTGAGTAAATGAATGACAAGTAATTCTTAGTGAATGCCTCGTGAATCTGAATACCAGAAGCGTTTGGCCTGTAGCTCGTTCTGCGGTGGGTTTGATGAAATGAGTCTAATTTTCTCCAGCAGTGTTACACTTACAGAGGAAGCAGATAAGAGCGGTAACGAACGAGCTGAAATAGTCGGTATTCCAGCAGGCCATGGCTGAGATTAGCGAAAGGGAGCTTTGGACAAGTCCAGGAGATGTTCTGTGATTTACAGGCCTGGGGAACTTCAAACGTCTGGCCGGGCCTCGGACGCAGATGAGCGAAGAGACTCGCTACACAGCTGTTGTTTCTGAGGCCTCTGGAGCGCTTCATGTCCTGCCAAGAAAACGCTGTGCCTCACATCTGACCTTAGGGTGAAAAGTCTCCCTGCTCTGGAGTAAAAGCCCTTCGGCCATCTGTGATATGCTGGTACTGTGTTGTTCATCAGCACGCTCCCCGAAACAAAGCGCATCAATGAAATGGAACTAAGAGATGCATGCATAACTTATTTTTAATAGAGTCTTTGCTTGCTTAACTTGTCCTTTCTGTGATTTTGTATGCATGCTTAAATGCTACAAATGAGCAATTTTGCAATAGTTTTCTGCTCGTTTTTTGACTTATTGAATCGTATTGCAGCATAAATGGTTACAGCATGCTATTATACACATTTACACCAATTTTCTTTCCAGTGCGTTCATTGAACACCAGATCTGACTGATTCTTGGAAGTGAGAGTCTCCTGTGTATTCGTTGTTAGCTAAAAGCCAAGACCAAAGCAGAGATTACAACATTAGTGAGATGCTGTGGATGCTTTGGCGCAGAGCTGACCGCTGGATCTGAGTCTGGTCTGGACGGAGACCAGCGTCAGGGACGTTACTGTCCGACTCTCTCTACACAGCCAGATGTACTTCAGCCACTGTCTTTCATACACTGGCGACACATGCATTCACTACTGTTCAGAAGTTTGAGCTCAATGAGATTTTTTTATGTTTTTGAAAGAGTCTGTTCTGCTCACCAGGGCTGCATTTATTAAAAAAAAAAACAGTGAAAATTGTGAAATATTATTACAATGTAAAATATCTATTTTCTATGTCAATATCTGTTAAACTGTAATTTATTTCTGTGATGCGCAGCTGAATTGTCGGCATAATTACTCCATCATTAATCACATGATCTTTCAGAAATCATTCTAATATGATGATTTGCTGCTCAAGAAACATTTCTGATTATTATCAATGTTGAAAACAGTTGTGCTGCTGAATATTTTTGTGGAAACCGTGACTCGTTTTATTTTTCAGGATTCACAGATGAATAGACAATTTGAAAGAACAGCATTTATTTGAAATAGAAATCTGTTGTAACAATATAAATGTCACTTTTGATCCATTTCATGCGTCCCTGATGAATTAAAGTGTTCATTTCTTACTAACCTACAAATGTGAACAGTTGCATTTTATTTATAAACATTAACAAAGATTTATAAAAGCTGTGAAAAGTATATATATCTATGCTAAAACTTTAAAATGAAGATGAAAATATACAAATTAAATATATAAATAAACACAACAACTATAGGCCTAGTAGTATATCAATGATACTGAAATGCCACTGGTTCTAGTAAATGATGACTCTGGTTAGTAGTGAGACTGGCAGTCACACATAAACATCTGAAGACACTCTGCATGAAGTAGAAGCAAACGCTTCGTGATGCTGAGATCTGATTTCAGATGCTTATTTCACAAATGTAAGCCTTCAGAACACATGGATTTGCCTCCAGAAGCCCTTTCAACACACTTCCAGTCTCTGATGAGAGTTTGAGCTGGAAGCGTCAGAAACGAATGTGGCGCGAGACTTGTTTTTTTTTTCTTCAGCTGTGGATTGGAACCAGCTCTGTCTTAATGAAGCATATGGCCCACACATTGCTGCTTAAAAAGGGCCTCAGTGGGTGACGGCATTATGGGTAAAATAGCATGTGTTAGTCTTTAAAATGCAGAGGGCGGTCTGATCTGCGATGCATCTGTTGCGCTGGGTGGTAATGAGTTCACAGACATGTGACTTTAAAGAAAACATGGCCGTCCTGCTGCCGGAAATCATCGCAGTGTTGCATTCTGGGAGGCGGAGCCCTTTGAAATCAATACAGCTAATTGGATTCTAGAAAACAGGTCTGGACCCGCCTCTCGGAGCTTCTGATTGGTCGATTGCATGACTGTCAAGAGTGTGTTTCAGCGTATGTTAAAACTGGAATAAAAATCACATAAAGCATGTTCAGATCATTCAAATTTTATAAATTGTTACAAATTAAAAGATGTTAAAAAAAAAATGATTTTTGTGTATAAATTACTAATTGTTACAAGTTGTTAAAATTAGTTATGTGAATGCACTTATACACTAACGTTCAACATTTTGGGCTTAGTAAGAAGAAATTGATGCTTTTATTCATGAAAGATGCATTAAATTGATTGGAAGTGCCAGTAAAGACATTTATAACATTACAAAGAATTTCTATTTCAAATAAAAGCTGTTCTTTTGAACTTTCTATTCATCTGTAAATCCTGGAAAATACAATGCATCACAGTTTCCACAAAAATATTGCACAGCACAACTGTTTTCAACATTGATAATAATCAGAAATGAGCAGCAAATCAGCATATTAGAATGATTTCTGAAGAGTAATGATGCTGAAAATTCAGTTTGATCACAGGAATAAATTACAGTTTAACAGATATTCACAAAGAAAAGAGTTATTTGAAATTCTAATAATATTTCACATTTTTTACTGTATTTTTTAATCAAATAAATGTATCCTTGGTGAGCAGAACGGACTTCTTCAGTAAAATCATGGTGAATATTTACTATATCTAATCTGCAGTGGCTTCTGTAGAGAAACTGATGGTTGATTTTAAGTGGATGGCTGTATTTGAGGTAGTTGTCAACTGCTTGCGTTACATGTAATCGTGAGCAGGTTGGGATTTGTACAGCGATGTGCCGTTGAGCATTTTTGTGGTCCAGACGTCAGATGATTTAGTCTGTTCCTGAAGGTGTTTATGACAGATCTCAGTCATATGTCTGGATTTGACTCGGTCCATCTGATCATTTAGCAACAAAACCTCAAAATGTTCCTGTCAGAAAGGTATGAGAACATGATAATGTCTCAAAAATCATCACAACAGCAGCCTCAGGGGAACATCAGCTCTCAGTTGTTTCTCTGTTACTGTGGGGTTGAAGGTGGAAGGGATTTTGCAGTAGATGTAATCGTATCTGACGCCGTCATGGTTTGACCGTCCCTGAGGAGGAAATGCTTCAGATGGAGGTGTTTGCTTTTCCTGTGGTTTCTGGGCTGTATATTGAACTAACACTTCTCTCTTCATCTCCTCTTGTGTTTTATTTCCATGTTTCTCCTCCAGGAGCTCAAGGACAGACAGACGCAGGTGCACCGCTGCCCTCTACAGGGTGAGTACAGACAACAGACACAAGACAGACGCAAAAGTCATGTTGTAATTCAGTATCTGTGTCCTGTTTTCCAGTGCAAATATAGAAACATTCTTATGATTGAGATGCATTGATTTAAAATGCAATATGACGCAAGATAAAAAGTCTTGTTTTCTGAGAAATTGATCAAAATGAAGTGAGTTGTACTGCAATTATTAAAACTAAAACTAAAGATAAATAGAAATATAGAAAATAAAAAAATGAGAAAAAAACATAAAAAAATGGATAAAATGTAAATAAAAATGCAAAATATAAAATGAAAAGTAATTCAAAATATTAAAACAATATTAAAAAATATATTATTTTAATATATAAAATTATTTTATACTGAAAACTGAAAATCTAAAAATAAAAGCTAATTCAAAATAATAAATACTACAATAGTATATCAATAATATTAAAATAACAGTGAAATAAAATTAAACTGCTGTAAGTGTAGTTTATATTATATTATATACAGAAAACTGAAAATATAAAAATAAATATTATATTAAATACAGAAAACTGAAAATATAAAAAATAAGTATATATTATATTAAATTATATTATATACAGAAAACTGAAAATATACAAATAAATATTATATTATTCAGAAAACTGGAAATATAAAAATAAGTATATATTATATTAAATTATATTATATATAGAAAACTGAACATAAAAATAAATATTATATTATATTATATACATATTATATATACTATTATATTATATTTTATATATATATATATATATATATATATATATATATATATATATATATATATATATATATATTCAAAATATTTATAAATACTACAATAGTATATAAATAATACTAAAATAACAGTGAAATAAAATTAAACCGCTGTAAGTGTAGTTTATATTATATTATATACAGAAAACTGAAAATATAAAAATAAATATATATTATATTATATACTAAAAGTATAAAAATAAAAGTTCATTCAAAATATTAATAAATACTACAATATTTTATAAATAATACATAAATATTATGCTTAAAACAAAAACAGATATCAGCCAGTGGAGTCAGAAAAAATTATTTTGTATTCCCTTTGAATTGATTGGATTTTTTCTGACTCCTTTGGCAGATATTTGTTCTTATTTTAAGCATAAACTCACTTTTTTTATTCATATTTCAGAAAACCAGACTTAAGATCTTCACCCTTTCGTGTCTCTAGCAAATGTATCTTGATTTAAGAATATTTAGACACTTTTTGCAATGCGTTTCATACTTTTGGACCCTACTGTATGTAGTGCACTGGTTGTAGTGCACTCAGTAGTGTGCTCACAGTACTTGTGTGTGTGTGTTCAGTGGTTTTGCCTCCAGAAAAGGCTGAAGGATGTGAGAGTTTTCTGCCGTCTGAAGATGGAGAGAGAGACGCGCTGAAGGAAACCTGCAAAGGAAAGAAACGCATCAGTCTAGATGTGAGTCCACAACAAACAACAAACTGCAGCTAAATACAGTTGTATTTAATAATAAGCTATTTATGGGTTATTAATAATTTTCATCTTTGAGTGAATTCTTATTATTTGGGATCTGCAGTCATTGAGGTCCTCCTGCTGGTCAGGTGTGTAACTGCGTGTGTGTGTGTGTTTGATCTGTCAGGATCTGGAGTGTAACGTGTCTCTGGTTGATGAAAACAGGCAGGAGTGGGTCTTCACGCTCTACGACTTCGACAACAGCGGAAGAGTCACTAAGGAGGTAAATACTGGCGTTTATACAGGCCTCGCTCAGAGACAGACACCTGACGTTCATTCCCTTCATGTTGTGTGTGTGTGTGTTTAGGACATGTCCAGTTTGATGCACACTATCTATGATGTGGTGGACACTTCTGTCAATCACTCGTGTAACAGCAAACGAAAGACCCTCCGAGTGAAGCTGACGGTCACTCCTGAACCTGGAGCTCGCAGGAAGGACGGGACACACACCACGACCGGTGCCAATCTCACACACACACACACACACACACACACACACACACACACACACACACACACACACACACACACAACACACACACACACACACACACTCGCACACACTCTCTCACACACACACACACACACACACACACACACACACACACAACACACACACACACACACACACACACACACACCGCACACACTCCAACACACACACCCACTCGCACACACCCACTCACACACTCTCACACACACACACACACACACACACACACACTCGCACACACTCGCACACACACACACACACACTCACACACACACACACACACACACACACACACTCACACTCGCACACACACTCTCACACACACTCACGCACACACTCACTCGCACACACTCACACACACGCACACACACACACACACACACACACACACACACACACACACACACACACACACACACACACTCTCTCACACACACTCACGCACACACTCACGCGCACACACACACACACACACACTCTCACACACACACACACACACACACACACACACACACACACACACTCTCACACACACACACACATTCGCACACACACAGATGATTTCATAACAAATGAATGAACCAGTTAATAAGGTTTTAGGTAATTTTAGTATTATGTACATACTATTATAGTTTTTATTAATATTTTAATACATTTCTGATCGAATAAGACACATTTGAAGCTGCTGTAAAAACTGAACTCTACTTCGGTTTGTGCCTGGTTTCTGAACTTTCCTTCCTCCTGCTTCAGACAGAGACGTGAATCGTTTGAGTCACATTGAGTCGGTTCACTCGGAGGACAGACAGCAGCACAGAGCTCATGAGAGGAATCACTACTGTGTGGACGAGAACACAGAGAGACGAAACCATTACCTGGATCTGGCGGGAATAGAGAACTACAGCTCCAGATTTGACAGTAAGATTCTACTGAACGTGTGTAATATCACAGAAATACAGTCCTTATCGCTCTTCACAGAAAAACCTGTGATGTTAAAGAGAGAATCTCAGGGGCAAATTTCACTCCAAAATTATTCAGCAATTATTTCACAAAAACTGAAAGGCAAATCTCACAAAACCCATCAAAATTTTTAAAAAAAATAATAAATAGCAGCATTTTTGAACCTTTACGGCATTAATATTTATCCATTTATTTTTATTTGACATTATTTTCATTCATTAAGCTCACACCCTCCAATTTCTCATAAAAATACCATGATTGAAATGCAAAAGAAAGAATAATAATACTATTTTAATTGTAAAGTCTTTACTCATCATGCTTTTAATTTGTGCAGATTTTTAAAATTGTGTTTTATTAATTTTCCATGAAAACAAGAATTGTTTTCATCCAAAACTGTATTTTTTATTTTCTTTAAAATATAATTTGTTAATTTATATAATTGTTCTAAACCTTTACAAAATAAATTTCCTTAATTTTTGTTCATTGTGCCGACTCTTTATAAAATATTATTACTTAATAATCATGATCATTGTTTGGACCCTTTATAAAATATAATTTTATAATTTTTAATTTTTAAATGTATAATTCCTTAATTTTTGTTCATTTTGCGGAAATTTTATAAAATACATTTTCTTTCATTTTGATCATTGTTCTGACCCTTTATAAAATATAATTCCTTAATATTTGGAAATTTTTACTACAATTCATAAAATATAATTCCTAAAATATAAAAATATAATTGTTGTTATATAAAATATAATTGTTGTTCTGACCCTTTATAAAATATGATTGCTTAATTTTTTTTTCATGTTGCTGACCTTTTGTAAAATATTTTTCCGTAATTTTGATAATTGTTATGACCCTTCATAAAATATATTTCCCTTAATTTTAATAATTGTACTGACCCTTTATATAATATATTTTCCATAATTTTGATAATTGTTCTGACCCTTCATAAAATATGATTGCTTAATTTTTGTTCATGTTGCCAAACTTTTATAAAATTTATTTTCTTTAATTTTAATTATTGTGCTGACTGTTTATAGTATAGAATTCCTTAATTTTTGTTTATTTTGACAGCCTTTTTTATTTTATTTTTAATTTTTTTCCCCCTTAATTTTAATAATTGTGCTGACCATTTATAAAATACATTTCCCTTAATTTTAACAATTGTGCTGACCCTTTATATAACATATTTTCTGTAATTTTGATAATTGTTCTGACCCTTTATAAAATATAATTCTATATGGTTGCCGACCTTTTATAAAATATATAATATATTCTCCTTCTGCAAGGTTCCTCTGCTCCTGTGGAAGAGCAAGAGCAGCCGCCACGGGCTTCACACACTCAGAGCCGTTCCCGTTCCCATGAGCCCGAGACACACACCCATCAGCGCCGGTCACAGGTCCTCACCGACCCCTGCGTGGCCCCGGATCCCCGAGTGCGCGCCGGGCCCCAGTCCATCAGGTCCCCCAAGGCCACGTCCAAAGGCAGCCAGTCTGCGGCCAAAACCAGCAAGTGTCACAGCTACTATCCGCCTGTTCCGGGCGTTTCCTTCCCAGCGGGTCAGAACATGTACCATCTACCCCAGCAGAACCAGCCTCAGCCCTCACCGGGTCACCAACACCCTCTCCAGCACAGCCACAGCAAGAGAATCAGAGCCAAAGCCAGAGAACAGGCGCTGTCGCCCTCCAAACACACCCACCAACCACAGCCCTCGCCGGACCGCGAGCAGAACGCCGGGTTTGTGCTTCCCGTGGTCCAGCGCCACGAACACCATCATCATCACGAACACCATCATCATCACCACTACCATCACTACCATCAGACATGACTTCACAAACACACTCCTGCAGGAGTCCGCTGAGCTCGTGAAGTTCAGTTTAAACCGCATTGAGATTTCAGGCTAACTGAGAAGTCCAGCTCCTCTCAAACCAGTCAGGTTTGTTCCTGTTGTGCAGAATGAATGTTCAGCAAGTATTTCTATAAAAGCGTATACCAGATATTCAGAATCTGCTCTGCTTAAACTCAGGCACTTATTGCGTTCATTAACTGTATCGTGATTGTGATTTACAGAATGAAAACAGAGCTAAAGTTAGTCGTTGCTGAGCGTTTACATGAAGACATCAGCTTAATTTTTTAATGATTTAGAGAGACAAACCAAAATCACAAAACAACGGTTTTGTTAATTAAAAGGATTTTACAAAAGAGCAACAGGATGCAAAGTGATACTGACAACACTATAAAATATAAATAAATTGTCAGTAAAAAAAAAAAAAAAAAGATATATATATATATATATATATATATATATATATATATATATATATATATATATATATATATATATATATATATATATATTTTTTTTTTTTTTTACACACACACTTCCAGGCAAGAATTAGGAATAATTCAGATTTTTTAATGTTTGAAAGAAGTCTCTTGTGCTCACCAAGGCTGCGTTTATTTGATCAAAAAAATACTGTAAAAACAGTAATATTGTGAAATATTATTACCATTTAAAATAACTATTTTCTATCATCATTATATTTTAAAATCTAATATATTTCTGTGATGCACAGCTGAATTTTCAGTATCATTTCTCCAGTCTTCAGTGTCACATGATCTTCAGAAATCATTCAAACACAGACCTTAAACATAAGAATATCTTTATTATACTGAACATTTGACCAGAAGTGAATATATACATATTTTATTTGAAACATTACCAGGAAAAAATTAAATATAAACAGCAATTAAACCATTTGAAATGATTTAAACTTAATACTAACGTGATTTCCATCTTTAAGATTTGATCCAGTATACAGACATGTATGATGGGGTCATAGAATATACTGCATATAGAAGGAATGACCCTATAATATTATATTGTGTAATTTATCCGTGATGCTCTGCTCGGCTGCAGATCTCTGTCCGTCACTCAGATGGGGTTTTGTGTGACGGCGTCTCTTCCAGAATTTTTTCTAATATACGTGGATCTCAGGTGAACGGTGCTGCTCTGTAGCTTTTCTGGAAAAAAAAAGGCTATTTCTCTTTCGTGAGACCCTGCCATGGACTGAACGTCTCCCTCGTCCCCGAGGAAATATCACCACTGCCAGTTTGAATGCTAAAATATCCTTTATGTCTAAAAATAAAAACTATATGAATATAAACATTTTACTGTATGATTATACTGTTTATGCATATTTATCATGGTTTATACATATGCATTTGTTTTTTTGTTTTTTTATATTTTAATAAAATACATCTAATGCATTTGACATCTGCCTTTTCCTTCTCTCGATTGAGAAATGTATAAACTAACGTAACCTTCTAGTGCTCTTTATATATATATATATATATATATATATATATGTGTGTGTGTGTGTGATGTTTTACTTTATCGGAACAGTACGAAACTTGGTAAAGGTTTTGGCCCTCAATATGTGAACACAAAACTATTCTATAAATATAATTTAGTACAATTAAATCCCCTAAAAAATGTTAAATAAAAAAAAAAATAAAAAAAGTACATTTATTTCATTGACATTATAAAAAAATTTCATTTTTGACCGTTACGTGAAATTATTATTAATTAGAACCAACAGAATATCTGATAAAGATGAGGTAAAGCAACTTTAGCCACACCCCTCTTTCTTTAACTCCGCCCCGCAATGGCACGTCATCCAACCGGATGTCAGTAAACGCGAACGTATATTTATAGTTAATAAAACATGAACATGTTTTTTTTTCTTTTATATATATAGAAATATATATATATATATATATATATATATATATATATATATATATATATATATATATATATATATATATATAATATAAAAGAAAAAAAAAAACATGTTCATGTTTTATTAACTACCCAGCATTAAAAATAAATAAATTCTGAAAATGTCATGAAATCATAACAACAAAAACGTGTGAAATTTCCGTTTGTCAAACTGGTGAAACTTTCTGGAGAACATACAAGACATGAAACATATGTTTCTTCAGGGACTGTCCTCCAGAAACCCCATCTTAAAGGAAAGATTTGACATATAATGTGGCTCCTTCAGCATACAGCAAGAAGAGTCAGTCTGAGGAACCTCAGATAGGGCCTCAAGTGTCTTTTCATTTTTACTATGACACTTGTGGCTCCAATACAACATCTAAAGCTTTCTGTGAACTCGCTTCGGTGCATTTAGTACATTTGAGAAGGGCATATAGAAAACAAGGACCTAACGTGATGTGTCAGACTAGAGAACTGCTTATAAGACGTTTATTTGAGCGCGGGCCAGTGAGGATTTAATCGGGGGCCAAATAAGGACCCCAACCGCGCCACACAATAACGGTGGTGAAAAGCGAGGGGAGGGTCGGAGAAATGCAAATGTACCTACTTTGTGCTGCGCGAGAGAACCTCCTCTGCCATTGACAACTGGCTGCTTCCAGTGAGAGTGGGTGGAAGTTAGAAAATAATGCCAGTTTAGCGTCGCCACTTTCACACGCTCACCCGCATTCCTTCCCCTGCGCGCAGCCGCGCAGCGCGACGGAGACGCGCGACACTGTGACGCGGCGCATCGCTGAAGGTAAGAGAGCGATTACTACCATCCACCACCTGACAATCTCAGCATGCAGAGTGTTAAACACGGGCCTAAGGTGACAAAACGGACCTTGCAAACATTTTTAATATCTCAAATAGCACGATTAATGTATAATAACACAGTGTTTGCTGAGACCTTAAAGACCAGCAAGTCCTCTGCAAGCATTGTTTCAGCAGGGAAACATTTTATTATATGCAGTGCATGTTGTGAGAAGCTTGGTTTTGAAGATGTATTTGGGTGAAATGATAGATTGAAATATCATCCATGCCGATTAATCGGACGATATTCGGTTATTTTTAGACTTTATTTATGCACGATTTTATAGATACCTGATGTCAGTCCCAAAATCTACCTGCAGCATTGCTGGATAGTGTACATTTACTGTTTCAAATGTTTTGCTAATTTTTATAGGTTATAAAACGTTTTTCTGAATGTTTTCTAAACTTTAAAATGTTTTTAAAACGTTTATTCTTGGTTGTGCAAATGATGAGTGAACATTCCATTTTATCATTTTGGAACGTTACTTTTAAATGTTATCTGAACGAATTGAAACATGAATCAACATTTAAATAACGTTAGACGAATGTTTAGGGGAAAGATGGTTTTAGTGCTAAAGTATTGGGAAGATTATTAAACTCTGTGAAACGTTCTATTAATAAAATTTTAAAAACGTTAGACAAGTGAAAAGTTTCTTTTAAGGGTGACTATGTTTTTAGCTAAAGTTTTGAGAATATTATTAAAGATCGGGTAATTTTGACGAACAATTAAAAAACATTAGTTGAATGTTTCAGGAAAAAACATTCCATGAATGATATATAAATAACATTTACGCTAAAGTTTTGAGAAGGTTATTAGAGACCAGATTTTGATGAACATTTTATTAGTAATATTTAAAAGAGGTTAAATGAATATTTCAGAAGCAATGTATAAATAATGTTTTTGTGCTAAAGTTGAGAACTATTATTAATTATAGAAGACCAGATAACTTTGATGAACGTTCTAATGTTGCTGTTCAGAATGTAACCAGAATATTAGCTAAAGTTCCCTTTTATTTTATGAATATTGGGTAAATGTTGTGTAAAATCATGTTAATTTAATTGCTACAGTTTTGTGTGCATATCTTATATGATCATTTATTTTATACTACATATATATATATATATATATATATATATATATATATATATATATATATATATATATATATATATATTAATGCTGTCAAATAGATTAAACCCATCCAAAATAAAAGTTTGTTTGCATGAAATATGTGTGTACTGTATATATAAATGCACACACATGCATGTGTATATTTAAGAAAAATATGTTGTTTATGTATTAAATATATTTCTATATAATATAAAGTATATTAATATAAATATATGCATGTAAATATTTTCAAAATATATACTGTATGTGTGTGTATTTATATACACAGTCCACACACATAATATGTAAACAAACTTATTTTGGATGCGATTAATTGCGATTAATCGATTTGACAGCATTAATAAATATAGTATTGCATCATGTATCTGCTCTCTAAACATCTGCATCCGCTGTTATGAGCGTATTTGTTCCCAGAGATGATACGCTGCTTGTCTTGTTCATGCATCCTCTTACTCTCATAGAGACACTTGCGCTAGTTTGCACGACTAAGCCTTTCTTAGGAAAATGTGATTATCTGCAGGCCTGACTCGCATTGAGACGCACGCATGAGAAAAGCTCCGCAACACAATAGAGGCGCTGGGAGTTTGTCTGAGATGCTGAAGGGAGAAAGAGAACAGCTTAGACATTCCAATAATAAAGGCCTGTCTGAAGAGAAGAGAATTCACTTACAGTGCTGGACGCGACTGAAGCGTGATATTCTGGATTTGGTTGTCCATGTATCCAGCTTTATGCCTGTAATACACAGACAATCATGCGAGACACAGTTTGGTTGCGCCTTTATATTTTGTTGCAGTGACATCAAAGAGCGAGTTGAACAATTGCCTCTTTCTGCCCTTCTACCCCCACTGTCTCTCCCCAATTTCCACTTGATTAGGCTCCGAGCCTCTTGAGTTGAATCCACGGGGGAAATGGTTCACTAATTTCAGGACTGGGCTTCCAAACAAAACAGGGCCACTTCTTCTTTCCACACTAATTTGAGTCAAATTGAATCTGGTACGATTTCTCTCCCTTTGCATCTTAACCAATGTATTTGAGGAGTTTTTGTAGGATGTATAAAACCAGAAGAGAGTCAAAAGAAAAGACATTTTGTGCATAAAAGTGCCATTTGTCTTTGTTTGCTCATGCTTGGCCTGCTGGCTCCCACTTAGCACAAGAAAAGTCACGTGACCTGTTTACATGTAGATTTCTGCAGTGGTTTATTTTTGACACAATTATATTTTGTTTACTGATATCTGGAGACCACGATGGCATATATATGCGCACTTTACACTGTTTATGCAAAGATTTGTCGAAACAGAAAAATGTGAATTATGGTGGATGTTGAAATTGATTTATTTTTGTTGATGTTCAAGTGAAACAAACGAGCAGGTTAATCGATATATTGGCCCATTACTGGTTGTTTTGTCCAAGTGCATGCTGTAATGCAAGTTGCTGAAATTATGGTAATTATTTCTGTTTCTCAGTGAGAGGTGATTGCTGCCACGTCGTTGTTGTGTTTGTGTGTGTCGTGTTTTTAGCTTGTTAAATGAGTGATCGATGGCTGCAGGTGTTGTGATTCAGAGCTCTTTAAATACTGTTATTAACCAATGATTATTGTGGAATATTATATTGCTGTTTTAATGCAGATTACACATTGTGTTTGTGATCTTGCTTTGATCCTGGTTTACTTTACAGACACTTTCTGCATTTGATAGCTGCTGTGCTGTTACTCAGAGAAATGCAAAAAGGAGAAATTTAGATGCATGCTTTGCAAATTCAGCAATCTTCCTCTTTGCTGAAACTGGTTCACTGGTTTGTTTGGTTGTTTATTGTGTTGTGTTTGCAAATATATATATACACTACCGTTCAAAAGAATGGGATCAATAAGACTTGTAATGTTTTTTAAAGAAGTCTCTTCTGCTCATCAAGGCTGCATTTATTTGATCAAAAATGCAAAAAAAAACTGTAATCTTGCAAAATGTTATTAGAATATAAAATAATGGTTTCTATTTAAATATCCTTTAAAATACAATTTATATCTGTGATGCAAAGCTGAATTTAAATCATCATTACTCCAGTATAAAGTGTCACATGATCTTTAGAAATCATTCTAATATGCTGATTTATTATTAGAATTATCAATGTTGGCAACAGTTGTGCTGCCAAATATTTTTTGGAAGCTGTGATACTTTTTTTCCAGGATTCTTTGATGAATAAAAAGTTAAAAAGAACAGAAGAAGTGATAGCAAAGATTTATATTGTTAGAAAAGATTTCTATTTTGAATAAATGCTGTTCTTTTTAATTTTTTATTCATCAAAGAATCCTGAAAAAATGTATCGCAGTTTCCAAAAAAATATTTGGCAGTACAACTGTTGCCAACATTGATAATTCTAATAATAAATCAGCATATTAGAATGATTTCTGAAGGATCATGTGACACTTTATACTGGAGTAATGATGATTTAAATTCAGCTTTGCATCACAGAAATAAATGATATTTTAAAGGATATTAAAATATTTCATATTATTTTATATTATAATTTACATCTTGGCAGATTACTGTTTTTTTTTTCTGTATTTTTGATCAAATAAATGCAGGCCTGATGAGCATAAGAGACTTTTTAAAAAAACATTACAAGTCTTATTGATCCCATACTTTTGAACGGTAGTGTGTGTGTGTGTATATATATAAATATATATATATATATATATATATATATATATATATATATATATATATATATATATATATATATATATATATATAAAAAAAATTTTATTTCAATATGTAAAACATTAAAATATTAAATAATTTCTGTTTTATTATATCAAATAATTTTTTATTATGATTTTTTCTTTTTTGTATTTTATTATTTATATATTATATTATATATAATTTTAATTTTTTCATATTTTTTCACTTTCACTTCTGAAAATAAAAAGCATATATATATATATATATATATATATATATGCACACACACACATGTGTAAATGCATTTTATATAATTTATTTCATTTTTTATATAAAATACAAAATGTATATAATGTAAGAAATTTACATGCTTTGCAAATTCAGCATTCATGAGAACATATATTCAATATATATATTTTGTTTTTTACATAATATTATAAAATATCTTCTAAACCAACTTCCAAAAGTAGTAAGAAACATGGCTAAATAACAAATTTGGACTTGCAGATAATAATAATAATAACAATAATAATAATAATAATAATAGCAATGCATGAAATAAGATTTCAAGACTGGCCACGACAGAATCACCCTTTCACCATTTCACAACTTTTTTCCAAACACTTTACGAATTCCCTGTTTCTTCAAGCAGTTGCTTAGCAATGTGGCCTCCTCTTGCTCTCCTTCTGCCCAGTGCAACCAGAATACTAATGCGCTACGGCATGAGAGAGGAGGGAAGTGCATGTAAACATCAAACTAGTGCTCTCCACATGTTTCAGTGTGTAGTTTGGAGTAGACTGTATTAGTGTTTAGTGGCACTGTGTTTGCATCTCCCTCAGATTTGGCTTCTTTTGCATTAAAATCTGAAAAACATTGCATCTAATGTCCCTCATGAACATTCATATTTCATCATATTCTTGTTGACCACTAGATGGCTGTGTCTGAAGCTGCTTTCTCTGCTCAGTGTTTGTATGGAGGTGAAACCAGACAGTTTCAGAGTTTAATGGTTAATAGTGCCTATTTTACAGACTGAAACATAAACAAAACTACATTATAAACAAATGTACTTGTTTCCGCTCCAAAAGATGCATTTTCTACTCTTTTAATCAAATACCTTTCACCTTGCACAGGATTGTGGGACATCATAGGCAGCCTTATTCAAGTTTTGGATACAGCTGAGATTTTTCCCTTAGTTTTTGTCATCGTCAAAGGTGAAGTGTGTGATTTCTTTGCAAAAATAGTGACTGTTTTCAAACAGGTTTCCCTTCGGCTGTAGACTCGCAGTTTTAAACATTTTGAGGTCGACCTATGAATGACTTGTTGCACGTTAAACTGGGATACAAGGAAGCGTCTGAACACAGAAAAGAAGTGACAACAAATTTAACTTATAAAAATGTTCCTAAAATGTTAAAATGTCCAGTTTTCTTGATTTGATTAAGTTATTTGAAGGTTACCAAAACGTTTCCTAAAGAGTTCTAATACCATTCTTTTCTCACAAAATACATTATTTTAATGTTTATTTTTGATATTCTAAGAATGTTAAAATGGCCAATTTTCTTGTCATGAATATAATGTTATTTGAAGGTTACTAAAATGTTTATTACACCGTTATACTAACTTATTCTCACCCAAAATATAACATTATTTCGATGTTTAATATTATTTAATATATGTTTTCTCTCAACATTGTGAGAGCTTTCATTAAGTACAAATAACATCTTGATGATATTCTGAGAATGTTGTCCTAAGAACATGTATCAAATATTAATAATGTTACAAGAATGTTTAATAACATTGCTTTAAGAATGTTTTGTCCTAATATTTTTAAAATCGTTAAAAACAGACTCTCTCTGATTTGTAGTGTATTCAAATTAGGGTTGCAAAAAAGGTGGGACATTTCCAGTAAATTTCGGAAACATTCCACAAATTTTGGGAACTTTCCAGGATTTTTTTGGAATATTCCAGGGGTTTTTGCAACTCTAATTCAAATATTGGTCATCGAGTGTATTTTTGGCGTTTAGCACAAAAAGCTCAAACTCTGGAGCTTTGAAAGGTTTGATGACTGCACAGATTCATCTTGGACAAACTCTTCAGCAAACAGGAAAGAGCCATTACAGAGATAACCGAGCGAATGATCTTGTTTACGTAGGAGCAGCCGTTATGTGACATTGTGCTACTAATTTGTTTAATGAAGTTTGTGAAGTTTTGTTTGGTAAACAACCAAAACATTTGGGTTTTTAATATGTTTTTGAAAGAAATGTCTTCTGCTCACCAAGCCTTTTTGTATATTTGATCAAAAATAGAGTAAATATTGTGAAACATCCTTACATTTTAAAATAACCGTGATACACCATGATAAAAACATTCCTGAAGGATCATGTGTCACTGAAGCCTCAAGTAATGATGCTGAAAATTCAGCTTTGAACACAGAAATAAATTACAGTTTAACAGATATCCACATAGAAAACAGCTATTTTAAATCTTAATAATATTTCACAATTTTACTGTATTTTTAAACAAATAAATGCAGCCTTGGTGAACAGAATAGACTTAATTTATAAAACTAAACGAATCCAATCGTTTACTGGCAGTGTATAACTCTAACCCACAATCAGTGACCTCCCAAATTATGTTACATGCAGTCCACGCGGAAAATTTCACAGAGCTATTAAAGCCTAATTGTTGGCTGTCTGTTTGACGTCACTGTTAGTTACACTACAGTCATCATGACGTTTCCATTCATGCATTTGCCGGATGCACGTTACATTGCATTCAAGCTATAAATTTGATCAGTTCTTTTTTCCCTAGGAATCGAACCCGTGACCTTGGCGTTGCATGATCTGCATGAAGGTCCAGAAGTGTGCAAGTATTATTTTGCACATGTGGTTTGGTTGCATCTTAAAGCGCTTGTCTTGAGATATGGGCTGTCCTCTGGAGACGAGTATAATTAACCTAAATGAAAACAGGAAGCACCTCACCCACGTGCTCAATCTTCCCTCTGCATCCCTCCCTGCGGATCTGCATTTACTCCTCTCCTCTTTTACTGGAAGCAACGAGGGGCCGTTTCCTGAAAAACCCGTTAATTAACTCCCAACATCCACAAGTGGATGTACAGGGTCCTGTCATGCTTTTGAGTATTTCACAAATGCAGCTAACAGTCTTACAGGCTGTGAACACACAACTGAGTTTTACAAACAGTGTGATGGGAAAAAGAGACACATTTCACGAAAGCTGAGTTTTAACTTTGAGCACCATGCTTTTAGATGCAAGACGCTGCAAAAGATGCAAGTGTAACGGTCAAACACATCCGTCTAGCACCCGTTCTCTCAGATATTTCTGATAAAGGACAAAAAAAAATTCTGATGCAAAACTATTAGGGTGTTGTGTTTTTTTTAGGGCTGTCAAATGATTAATCACGATTAATCACATCCAAAATAAAAGTTTTGTTTACATAATATATGTGTGTATACTGTGTATATTTATTATGTATATATAAATACACACACATGCATGTATATATTTAAGAAGAATATGTTATGTTTATATATTAAATATATTTATATATAATATAAAATATAAGAATATAAATATATAAATGTATATACATGTAAATATTTTCTAAATATATAATTTATGTGTGTATTTATATATACATAATAAATATACCCTGTACACATACATATATTATGTAAACAAAACTTTTATTTTGGATGTGGTTAATCGTGATTAATCATTTGACAGCCCTAGTTTTTTTTTTTTTTTTAAATACTAAATGTGACCTTGGAGCACAAAAGCAGTCTTAAGTCTCTGGGGTATATTTGTAGCAATAGCCAAAAATACATTGTATGTGTCAAAATTATAGATTATTCTTTTATGCCAAAAATCATTAGGATATTAAGTAAAGATCATGTTCCATGAAGATATTTTGTAAATTTCCTACCGTAAATATATCAAAACTTAATTTTTGATTAGTAATATGCATTGCTAAGAACTTAATTTGGACAACTTTAAAGATGATTTTTTCAATATTTAGATTTTTTTGCACCCTCAGATTCCAGATTTTCAAATAATTGTATCTCGAACAAATATTGTCCTCCTAACAAACCACACATCAATGGAGAGATTATTTATTCAGCTTTCATATGATGTATAAATCTCAATTTCAGAAAATTGACACTTAAGACTGGTTTTGTGCTCCAAGGTCACAAAATAATAATGTACTAATATCACTATTACTAACTTATCAATATCACTAACTTAATGGGCTGTTCACACTGAACATGTTTTTGCATTCCACTCTAGTACTTTCCCATTGATGTTCCATTTAAAACTGTATGATTTTTCAGTTTTTGGTCATTTTTGAGCATCATTTTTACTATTGCACACAGTTATTTAAATAAACAACATACTAGCATCAAGTTTTGCATCAGAAAATGTTTAATGTAGTTTCTTTTTACTTGTTCTTTATCAGAAATATCTGAGAGGAAGATGATTCTTCAGCTTTTATTTATTTATTTATTTATTTATTTATTTTTAATTGTTTTTAAACATTTTTAAGCATCACTTATAGTGATTTGAACGAACAACCTAGTATTAGATTTGCATCAGAAAACATTTTTTTTTATTTGTTCTTTATCAGAAATATTTTTACAACAATATCCCCAAGTTTGTTGATGTTCTTGATCATTTTTTATGCATTATATATTTATTTATATTTTAAACACCCTTGCATCAGAAAATGTTAAAAGTAGTTCTTTTTATCTGTCTTTTATCAAAAATATCTGAAAGAGATTCTATACTTTATTTTCTGAAAATGTTTGTTTTTGCAGCATGGCTTTTACTAGTGCTTACAGTCACTTGAACAAACAACTCCCTAGTGTTTTTTTTTAATCATAAAATGCCAAATGCACTTTCCTTTTTTTATGTGTGCTTAATCAGAAATCTGAGAGAAGGATGATACTTGAAAAAGTTCCCATTTTGCCTGAACTGAGTCTCGTCCACAGCTTCTCTAAACGACTCCAAACCACTTTTTCTGCAACTTTGAAGAAATGCACAGTGTCTTCCTGACGTGAAGCTCTGCTGTCTGTTCCTTCACTTGCAGGGAATCTCTGAGAAAGCCCCCGGCGAATTTGTCCTTCCAGCATTGGTCTGTAATTTTTGTAGATGAAAGACTCTGCTAACCCTAACCCTAACAATCCAGGTGTTTGATACACAGCTTCCTTCTCTCCCTTTGAAAATCACATACCTGGATGCAACACCATATTTCACTCCTGTTCACTGGGGAAATGGTGAAGAGAGCAGTTCACCCAAAACTGCTCATCCTCATCCCCATGCTTTAGGTTTGATGTCATTGAAAGAATAACAGCGATGGCATGAGGGTGTGTAAATAACGACGCAGGGTTCAGGATGAGTTTGGTGAATGCTGGTCGCTGATCTCTGAAGCTCAGACGGGTTTTTATTGATATGAAGGAGGAGTTGTGTCTGTAGTTTTGCTCTTGTGTGGAATGAACACCTGGAGGTTGTTTGAGTGTTTCCTGTAATCCGTGTGACAATACAGACTGACATCTGCTTTCATCCGGGTTCAGTGAGGATAAGCTATGTGTGTGTTCCACTATATATATACACTCTTAAAAAAAAGGTACAAAAGCTGTCACTAGGGCAGTACCTTTTCAAAAGGCACACCTTTGTACCTAAAGAGTCCATACTAGTACCTTAAAGGTACATATTAGTACCTAAAGTGTACATTTTAGTACCTAAAAGGTACAAAAGTGTATCTTTTGAAAAGGTACCACCCCAGTGACAGCTTTTGTACCTTTTTTTCTGAGAGTGTATATATGTGAGTGTGTGTGTGTGTTTGGGATCGGTAAGATTTTTTAATAGTGTTTTCTTCTCAGCAAGGCTGCATTTATTTGATCAAAAATACAGTAAAATTGTGAAATATTATTATGATTTAAAACAGCTGTTTTCTATGTGAATCTCTGTTAAACTGTAATTTATTTCTCTGTATTATCAGCATCATTACTGCAGTCTTCAGTGTCACATGATCTTCAGAAATCATTCTAATATCTTGCTTAAGAAACATTTCTGATTATTATCAATATTATCAATTTTTTTAGGATTCACAGATGAACAGAAAGTTCAAAAGAACAGCATTTATTTGAAATAGAAATATTTTGTAACATTATAAATGTCTTTAATGTCACTTTTGACCAATTTAATGCATCTTCGATGAATAAAAGTATTTATCTAACAAAAAAAAAAATCATACTGAAAAATCCTGAATTTTGTCGCATTAGATGCAAAAAAATTAAAGCCAACCATCTGCAAACTTTATTTTTATATTTTTTAAATAATTTTTCACTGGTCTCTTTCTCTTCACTGGACTTTTTGTCTTCTTTTTCAATGATACAATCTTCCTTTTATGAAATTATTATTATTATTATTATTATTATTATTAATTTATTTGCTTTTATTGGATGTGTCAGAAATTAAAAATACTAACAAATTCAGTGGGATGATGCTCATCCTTGATCTCCGCAGTCAATCCCTCCATCCTTGCTTTACTGCTATAACGACTTATCGTTTTTCTCAAGAGAACGTTCTATAGTAAGCGCGCTCACTTCAAGGCTTTGGCACAAATACTGCGTCCTCCAGACTGTATGGAGGAAAGATGAAATAAACAGATAGGGACGAGAGCGTCGCGCCCCGCTGAAGAGCTGTGGTGCCTGCAGGATCTCAGACTTATTTTAGTTTTCATGTGTTCCTCAGACCAAGCGGAGAGACTGATGAACATGAGGCGTCTGCGCTCGGGTTAGACAGCTGTGAGCCCAAACCACGGACACAGAAGAAGGTGAGCCATGGCTTTTTATTCATATCTTGAGTTAGGTTTTATTTTCATACTTTTACATTTAAATTTTAGTTCATTTTTATTAATTTGTTTAATTTTTAATGTCTGTTTTTTATTATTTCTGTTATAGTTTGTTATATTTTCAGTTTTAATTTCTGTTTTATATTTTATATTTAAAGTATGATTAATTTTGTTGTTTGTTTTTGTCATCTTTATTCAAAAAAAAAGTCTGTGTAGTTTTTATCCATTTTTATGAGTTTTACTTTTATTTTAGTACTTAAAATTTAATTAAATTAAAATTTGTTTTCATTTAAATTTTTGCTTAAGTTTTAGTTTTTTTTTCTGTTTTTGTAGTTCTTAATTTAAATGTTTTAATTTTTTATATGTCTGTATAGTTTTAATACATTTGTTTTAGTTACATTTTCAGTTTTAGTTTATATTTTCTGTTTTCATTTAGATTTTAGCTAAAGTTTTAGTCATTATGTTCTGTTTTTGCCCTTCATTTAAATGTTTTATTTTTTATGTGTGTGTGTGTGTATATATATATATATATATATATATATATATATATACTGTATATATATTTTTCTTTCATTTTTAGTGTATTTTTTATGTTTTCATTAAATGTTTAGCTAAAGTTTAAGTAATTTTCTTGTGTTTTTATCATTTTTATTAGCTTTTTATATTTTTTAAATATGTATATTTATTTATTTTATTTCAGTTTTAATTTAATAGTGAAGTTAAACTAAATAAAAATGAGAAACTGCTTTGGCAACTAGCTGAAATTTTATTTTATATATTAAAAAAATATTAATTTTTTTCTTCTTTTCAGTTAATTATTCAAATAATGTCAGAAACATTTTATAAGTAATGGAAATGTTTTCTATGGTTTTAGTTTTAGTATAATTTAGTATAATAAACGTGATGGGTTTCTGTGCTATTTTCTTCCAGCATGTTTTAAATATCGAGTTTCTAGGTTTCTGTGAATTTAAAGGTGTTTTTTGGTTTGCATGCCTATTTTGATTATGTAAACATCTTTAAACATTGTAATGAACCACATTTTATTGTACACAAAAGGAAATTGCTCTGGAGATAATACTGTATAATCCACATTACAAGTTTTCATATTAGCCAGACATCTTCTTTAAAATTGCAGCTAATTCGTATGCATTCATTTCGACTGCAATTAGTCTAACAAAAAATGCCAGCAGCATTAAGTACATACTCTTCATAGGTGTTCATTTTGTGACCATGGGCTGCGTTTACTGACCTTTAAACCTCAACGTTTAGAGGCTTGAACTGTGTGTTTGGGTCAAGTTTTCCTTCTCCATGTGCTCTGTGTGTTAGATCACATTCCCTCAGCAGCAGCTCAGCTGATATCACAGGAGTGTGTGTGTGTGTTTGTGTAACGCGAACCCTCGCTTCTCCAGCCACCTGTGCCTATAGAGAAGACAGCGGCCTTTGTGTTCACAGCTCTGTATGTCTGAACACACACTCGACAGGTGCCAGTCAACTCTGGAGCGCAAACAAGCACACAAGTTTGGAATCACTAAGATTTTTTTTACTGTTTTTGAAAGAAGTCTCTTCTGCTCATCAAGGCTGCATTTATTTGATTCAAAATATTAACAGTAAAATCGTGAAATATTATTAGAATCTGAAACAGCTGTTTTCTATGTGAATATGTGTTAAAGTGTAATTTATTTCTGTGATGCGCAGCTGTATTTTCAGCATCATTACTCCAGTCTTCAGTGTCACATGATCTCCAGAAATCATTCTAATATGATGATTTACTGCTCAAGAAACATTTCTGATTATTATCAATGTTGAAAACAGTCGTGCTGCTTTATATGTTTTTTTAGAAACCGTGACTCATTTTATTTTAGGATTCACAGATGAATAGAAAATCTGAAAAAGAATAGAAAGAATGATTTCTGAAGATCATGTGACACTGAAGACTGGAGTAATGATGCTGAAAATTCAGCTTTGATCACAGAAATAAATTACAGTTTAATAGATATTCACATAGAACACACTTATTTTTAAATTATAATAATATTTAAGATTTTTTACTGTATTTACTGTATTTTTAATCAAATAAATGCAGCCTTGGTGAGCAGAAGAGACTTCTTTCAAAAACATAAAAAAGTCCCGTATAACCTGCCGTTATGTTTTTTTTTTTTTTTTTTTTTTTTAAGGAGGTTTATTACTTTACGTCTACTTTTGAAAAGCCATCAGTTAAAATTTAAAAAGCACCGAATCCCAGTTTGTTTTGTTTTGTTTTTGTGTGTCATTTAGGAGCGGGTTTATCTGAAATAGTTATTATCACAATAATAGACTGGCGTGAACAAATACAAAACTATAAACAAAGAAGAATATAGAGATTTGCAGCCGGCTGCGACAAACCACTAAAGTTCAGAAACCCATTAGTGATATTACACACAATTGTGACCCTGGAGCACAAAACCAGTCATAAGGGTACATTTTTCGAAATTGAGATTTATACATCATCTGAAAGTTGAATAAATAATCTTGGTTTGTTAGGAGGACAATATTTGTCTGAGATACAACTATTTGAAAATCTGGAATCTGAGGGAGCAAAAAAATCTAAATATTGAGAAAATCTCCTTTAAAGTTGTCCAAATGAAGTTCTTAGCAATGCATATTACTAATCAAAAATTAAGTTTTTATATATTTACAGTAGGAAATTTACTAAATATCTTCATGGAACATGATCTCTACTTAATATCCTAATGATTTTTGGCATAAAAGAAAAATCAATAATTTTGACCCGTACAATGTATTTTTGGCTATTGCTACAAATATACCCCAGAGACTCAAGACTGCTTTTGTGCTCCAGGGTCACATTTATAACTAAGGTCTTTCTTAACTTGAGTGGCTTGTTGTTGTTGTTTACTTGTTTACAAACAAGCGACGCAAACATTAAAATTAAGCAATGATGTAATGAATATTTGCCAATTTTTAACCAGATTTTATCCTTTATGAGTTTCTAAGCTTAACATTTTGATTCAGTTTAGCTGTTTAAAATGATTTTTATTATTTTATTTATTGATTATGAATACTGTGTAAATGTCCTGATATCTTCAGCCATGTGGTCCAGCTGTCCTGTTTTTAACGACCGTCGTGTTGAGACTGATTGTTTGGACTGAGACTGATGAGTGTTTGAGTCTGTCCTCACCAAACACTGAAAGTGTGGTTAAATATAAAGCCTCGTCCATTATCTCCATGTGCTCTAAACAGCGTTTGACCGAGAGGTCGAGTCGTTCCCGTAGAAGGACATACTGCGGCTCGTGTGTGTGTGTGTTTTCTGTGTGAATCTATACCTTCATCCTCGACATTCTGCTTCCTTAAATACTCAATACACACTCAAGAATCGGGAGGAAAATCACCAGTGCAGTCTCTAGTGTTTCCTAGAGAGATTAAACACTGCAAATGTTTCTGCTTCAAATCTCTCAAAATTGTCTTGCAACTGAATCCATTTATTTCTCATAAGCATTTAAGCATCTGAGACGCTCAAATGAACTCCACCAAGTCCCTTGAGCTACACAAGATCAACATTTGAGCATTGTTAATGATTGTTTTTAAGCGTTTAAAAAAAAAAAAAAAACTCACATCTAGGAAGGAAAAATCACCAATGCAATCTAGAAATGTAGAAATGTGATTAAATGCAGATGATTCTCCTGAAAAAAATAAATAAATAAAAATGTCTTGCAGGAAATATCTCAAAATGTGTTTCTATTTTTATTTCTCCAAAGGAACTGCAGAATAAACATCTGAGACACTAAATTTATACTGAACTCTGTTGGCTGTAATAATGAGTCTGTTTCCCAAAATACACTCACATCAAGGAAGGAAACATCACCTTTTTATTTTTTATTTCTTATCACATTTTTATTCCTCAGAAAGAGTTGTAGGAGAAACATCAGAGACTCTTTAATTAAACAGAGCTCCATTAGCTATGGAAGAGTAACTTCTGAGCAATAATGATTGTTTACTAAGTCTGTTTCCCAAAATACACACTCGTATCGTATCATATAGTATCGTATCGTATCGGCGTCTGTCTGTGCTTTACACTCCCACAGCAGAGGAGACTGGATTCCCAGACTGTGTGTGTGTGTGTGTGTGTGTGTGTGTGTGTGTGTGTGTGTGTGTGTGTGTGAGCGTGTGTGTGTGTTTTCTCAAGGCCATGTGAGCTGCTCAGAGCACTAATGTGTGTTTCTCTGCCTGACGTCTGCAGACTCACCTTCACAGGATCTAGAGAGGATTCACACACTGACCGCTGGACCTAGAGATCACCCTCGTGTCGTGAGTATTGTGCTTTATATTACAGAATCATATTATAATATTGTGTATAAAACACAGGAGAGTAGTGTTTAACGTTGTTGTAAAATGCTCTAGATGACAATCGAAAGCAATGAACCATTTTGCTGCGTATATGAACCATAAATCTCCCATCTGGCTAATGAGTTGTGTATTTAGATTATTAATACTAATACTTTTAATGATTTTTTTGTTTTTGTTTTTGTTTTGGACATTGGTGACATATTGCTTTGTCTTCTATGTTGGTGTACAGAAAGAGTGTTGAGGACATTTTTTTTATGAGGTTTTAAAGTCTCTTCTGCTCATCAAGGCTGCATTTATTTGATCGAAATACAGTAAAAATAGTGAAATATTATTACAATTTAGAATAGCTGTTTTCTATGTGGATATCTGTTAAACTGTAATTTATTTCTGTGATGCGCAGCTGAATTTTCAGCATCATTACTCCAGTCTTCAGTGTCACATGATCTTCAGAAATCATTCTAATATGCTGCTCAAGAAACATTTCTGATTATTATCAGTGATGCATATGATTTTTCAGGATTCACAGATGAATAGAAAGTTCAAAAGATCAGCATTTATTTGAAATGGAATCTTCTGTAACATTATAAATGTCTGTACAGATCTCAAATTTGATCAATTTAATGAATTCTTACTATACTTGGTCTCTATTTAAATTGTATTGCATCATCAAGAGATGTTGATTTCTCTCTCCTGTTAGACGCATGTAAGTGTAGGGTGGATGACTGACAGCAGCTCTGAGTGTGGAAGCACAGGAAATGTGCAGTAAAGTGTGGGTGGCCCGCAGTGAGATCAGGGCGTCACATTCCTCAGCTGGGTGAGCGTTTGTGTGCGGGACAGACCCTCCTCAGCACACACTGATGTCAGACTGACCCATACGTCAGCACACTCCACGCCTGTCAATCACATACTGTCTCATTCAGGTCAAAATATGTGACCGTGACGTTAGGTTTATTTAATGCACGCTGCTGCAGTTTTGCTCTTTCAGTGTATTTTTTACATTTATGCATTTAGCAGACTTACAAAAGAGGAGCAAAATATATTATGCCAGGTCTTTTAGACAGCTAGATTAGGAAGCAAGATAGAGAAGAGGAGAAATGCAGAAAAGAAGATGATTTGTCTGTGTGTGTAAATGCATTTATGGTAATAGTAAACATCATAGTTATCAGCATTGGGCTTTAACTCTTTCTGTTAGCAGCAGAGCATCAGCAAACATGAGTTAAATTTGTTAACATGAGTAAAATTAGTTCTGAATTTAAGAATGCTGTTTCAATATGATATAAGTTATTATCGTAAACTAAAACCTATTTAAAAAATGTTAATTGATATACATCTGAAATTAGTGCAATAAATATATATTAAATATTATAAAATAGATTTAAAAAACTTGGCTAAATATAAAATGTCATTAAATAAATTAAATAAATCAATAAACTTGAACTAAAAAATGTTGCCTTGGCTACTAACTGAAATAAGTTTAATTTAAAGCACTAAAATTACTAATAAAAAAATAAAATATATAAAAAAATTGTAAAACTTAAATTGAATTAAAAGTAAATGAAACCTAAATAGTAATATTTATAAGGCAAAACTAATAAAAATGACAAAAGTACATAAGAAAATTGCTGGAAATTAAACTATAATTAAAACATTAATTAAATAACTAAAAACTTAAAATACAAAAATAAACCTAATTAAAAATATTGATAAAAAAATATTGATTTAAAAAATGCCAAAACTACAGCAGCAACCGCAGTTTTCATATAATTTTATTTCATAATTAACAGATTAAATAAAACAAAACAAAAACTAATAATATTTAAACATAAATATAAAAATCTTAAATGGCTACAACATTGTCTTTTGACTATTGATTATGAGTATAAAATAACACACACAGACACTATATATATATATATATATATAGTTTTGTCATAGAATTTAGCATTAAAATAAAAAGAAATAATCATTAAAATATATTTTTTATTCATTTAGATTTCATTGCTAACATTTATTGCAAAATATTCAGACAAATGCAAATAAATCTTTAACTTAAAATATAAAAATTAACCTAATTAAAATATTGATAAAAACGATAAATAATACTAAAATTACACCGAAGCAGCAACCACAATTTTCATACCTCTGTCTTTAGATTTTAGCATGAAATATGACCAGGATCTGCTCTTGATAGCTTTCATTAGATTCACTCAAATAGTCATTATCTCATTCTCTCCAGGAGACAAATGTTTTATATATATGTGTGTGTGTGTGTGTGTGTGTGTGTGTGTGTGTGTGTGTGTGTGTGTGTGTGTGTGTGTGTGTGTGTGTGTGTGTTTTAGAGATGATGTTGGATGGAGAGTTGTTTTCTGCTTCTGTAGGTCATGACTCATGATGAACACAGGCTGTTTATCGCACACATGATTTATGATTATGGGAAAGCGAGCAGGGCTGCTGTGGCTGTCATCGGACTTATTTATGTTAGATGTGTTATCAGATGCCGCTGTCACCGGGGAGGCCCTTATCTGTTTCTCTGCATCTCACCAAATGGGCTTTCTAAGTTTGAAGAACGTATTTTGAGATATTTTCAGCAGCTCCTTTTGAAAAACAGGAAATAACGTGACCGATGTTGATGGCAGATGCCAATTAAATTGAAACTTGATTTTGTAAAATATGAAGTTGATTTGTGGAGGTATAGTCTGGACTTTGTGAAGAACAGCCCTCTAGTGGAGAACATGATGAATTATGGCTTTAGACTGGATTCCTGAAGAGATACGAGATCAGTGTTTATTAAAAACCTTAAATACCTCCATCAGATACCAGAGGCATTTCCTGTGTCCTGTTTTATTGTGTGTACATAAATTCAACTAGCGCAATGTCAATATGGTGCTTTTGTCATTGCATTTACACTTATGCATTTGGCAGATGCTTTTATCCTTGCATTGCATTCAGTCTACATTTGATCAGTTTATGCATTCCCTGGGAATCGAACCCATGACCTACTGTTTGAACTGGCCATTACTTAAAGGAATAGTTCAGCATTATTAACTCATCCTCAAATCCTCATGGAGGTCCTATAGCTCAAACGGGGGCACAAGGTTGTGGGTTCGATACCGAAGTAATGCATGAAATGATAAATGCATGCATTGTAAGTTTCTCCGGATAAAAGCTTCTGCCAAATGCATGAATGTGTGTGAATGCTTTTTTTTCAGTTTATAGTAACAATGAATGTAAAAAAAACACCTTAAGTGCATCATAACCGTTGACCAAATTGGTTGTGGACAATACAGCATTATTGTAGCTAACTAAAACTGAAATTAAAATAAAAACATTAAAAAATAATAATAATAATTGTCACTTGAAATAAAATAAACAAATAAAATAAACATTTAAAAAATAAAATGAAATAAAATAAACTGAAATAAAATATAAAAACACATTTTATTGTTGCTAAAACAACATTTCTCACTTAGTTTAACTTCAAATACTAAAATAAACTAAAATACTAATTTATATATATATATATAATAGAATAGAATTATTATATATTAAATATAATATATAATTAAAAAATATTATATATTAAAAATAATAAGTAAATAATAAAATAATAATAATATTAAAAATCTAACTAGCTTTCTAATCTTTTTGTATTCTAAATGTTTTCTTTTCATTTATTATACAATTAACAAAAGCAAAAAAAAGTCCTCTAACACTAGCTTGCTCTATTCTTTTTCTATTCTATCTGTTTTCTTTTTATTTATTATATTATTTAAAAGCCCTTGCTACGTGTACTGCGTTTAAGCTAACTGAGACTTGTTATAGCACTTGTATATCATTGCTCTTTAGTTGATTTTGATTGCTTCCATTGTCCTCATTTGTAAGTCGCTTTGGATAAAAGCATCTGCTAAATGACTAAATGTAAATGTAAAAATATTATATAATTATAATATAAAAATATATAAAAATTATTATAAATTGAACAGGTCATAAGGTCGTTTAGATGATGAAATGTGGCAAATATTTACAAAACATACACTGTATTATGATATCATCTGAATTTGACTTAAACCCTTGCTAATCTCAGACTCAGTGTTGTCATGTGACTAATGCTGTGTGTCACGAATCCAGCTCTTCTAACATGATTAGCCTCAGCACACTGGCTGCCGTGTGCACATCCAGACGTTTAATGTGATTCTCTTGTGTAAGCGTGACCTGGTTGAGGTCTGGCGGATCTTTAGGGTAATAATGGACGACTCTGACATGTTTGGAGTTACACATTCCATGGCAGTGTGTGGACATGTTCATGCTCTCCACGCGCTCGCCGCAGGTGTGCCACACGCAGACAAGCGTGCAGATCCTCAGCATTTACACAAACTCTTTCCAGTCTTGCTCAGTGTTTCAAGTTAAGTACATCTAACGTGCATGTGTATGTAAAAATCCAAATCTGAAGTTCTGCTGACTTAATCGCTGAGTTTGTTCGCTTTTTTTAAGTTAGTGTAAGTCAGTTTGTTGACTTATTAGAAGATTCATGTCAGCTCTGGTTTAGGGATTTTTACTGTTTGAGTTCATCCTGAGATCTTTATCTTTGAACAGTTTGAGATCTTTTCTGAAACTCTGGAGGAGACGCACTGTGAGACTTCTTTTTCATAAAACAAACATTTAAGATTTAAGAGTGCTTTCCATTTAATCTCAGTGCTGTCAAGTAGAATCAGACGAGATAGAAAATGGATTTACTTGTTAATATTTAAATTCTTATGAGCTTGTTTCCGCCACTGCCAAAAAAAGGTCTCAGAATTCTGACTTTTTTTTCTCTGAATTTTGAGAAATAAACTCAGGATTGAGAGAAAGGAGGTCAGAATTGCATGAACGTTTTTCTCAGAATTGTGAGTTTGTGAAATCTCACAATTTACTAATTTTTGAGTTTATATCTCGCAATTCTGACTTTATTTCTCAGAATTGCTAGTTTTCGATCTCGCCATTCTGACTTTCTAACTTGCAGTTGTGAGTTTATACTTCAGAGCCTCTGTTTGCTCTCCATTTAATCACAAGGCTGTCAAGACGTGTGAATCGAGATTTTTATTTGGGGATTTAAATCCAGTGACACCCGAAGCCTTTATGTGTAGTGCATAATAAAAGAAATTCATAATGCATTGCATCTTTTCATAAATAATTGCAACGGAATTTAAAATGCATTTGAAGATTCCTTGTTGCATGTGTTTTAATGCATCACACGTTCTAAATGTGTAACAATAAATAGATGCATTAAAACAATGCATTAAGTGTTGTTTGCTTGTTTTGCACCGTTTAATCGTCGGCTAGTGTGTGTCAGCTCTAGTTTTTGGATTAGCGAGATTGAGCGCAGCACTATTGTAGTCGAGTGACCCGGGCCGCCGATGGCATGCTGATGTCTTCTTTTTTCTTTTCTCCCTCCTTCTTTGACAAAAGCGACAGCATAAGCTGAAACCCTAGTGCATTTGTTTTGTCAGGACAAAGAGGGGGGAGGCTCCGGCCGCTCGAGAGAGTAGGGGGTAGTAAAGGTTTGTTCCCCTGCAGGGCACTTGTGGACGGGGGTGTTGTTGTGCCTGTGTGCAGCTCAGATGGTGTGTTTTCTCAGTGCTAAAGGAAATTGCATCAGTATGCATTATCCAGCAGGGAGAGGCCGCAGGAGCCACGCTGGGAGGAGGGCCGAAGCCAAGCGCTGCTCGCTCTCTCTCTCTCTTCTCTCTCTCTCTCTCTCTCTCAAACTTCCCACTAGAGCAGAGACACACCGGCTGACCCAGTCATGGGCGCAGAGGACCCCAAACGGACTAATACTGGATTAATCAACTTAACCTATTTATTTATTTGCATATTTATGGTTTATCTACTTTCTTGAGCGCTGAATGCGGACGTGGAGCACTATGCACTCCAGAGTGAAGTCGCGGAGCTGTGATAATTACCTGAGTATAAAGGTAAGCGGGTTGCTTTCGACATCGCTTATGAATCGCATCGAACTTTAAATGAAGAAAGCACTCACCACTGGGATTGAGAAGGTCCTGTCAGCGGGGTTATTATAGAGAACTGAAACCATGAATAAAAACATTTTTTGTTACTTTAAATAAAATAAATGTTCAAATATTTAAAAACTTGCTCTCAAGAGGCATCGTTTCTCATTTGCATTTAGTTAAATAAAAAAACTGAAACTAAAACTGAAATAAAAATTAATAAAAACTTTTTTAAAAAATGACAAAAACACAACAAAATGACTAAAACTTTAACTAAAATTAACATAGCAGAAAATGTTATATATATATATTAAATGATACTAAAATAAAATCACTTACAAAAAAAAATACTGTGACTGTAGTGTGGTATATTTACATTAATTCATTTAGTAGATGCCTTTATCCAAAGTGACTTGCAAATGATTAAAATGCATCATCATAATCATATTTACATGACTTTTTATTTTTTATAAAGACACTTAAAATTCAGTACTATTATAGATTTGACAGCACTGACACTATCAGATGAACCTGATCTGAACAGAGCTGAATAATGACACAATAGCCTTCTGCTTTAAAGCTGAATCAAATTTGTTCATAATTGACGTGGTTTTTGAATTGAGTTGAATCCACACTGAACTGAATTGAGATGAATAATGACACCACTGATTTCTGTAGAGCTGGTTTACAGCAGAAAGTTTGCGTGATTGATTCTGTTATTTTCCCATTTAATACTGCGAAGCTGCTTTGTAACAAACTCTGTTGTCTTGACTGGACTTTTCTGTGCTAGTTCAAATGTCTGTTTAGAGATACACCGATCCATGTTTTACTGTAAGCACAGTGTTAACACAGTTTAACTCGACCTGTTTGGTAATGAGTGGCATTAGGACTCAGTTTAGTCTTTTGTGCTGTAATCCAGACATCATGGGAGCGGCGTCTTGAATTGATCCCTCAATCACAGCACTTTAACTCGTCTCGTAATCACCGATCGTTTGCTCACGGTATCTGTATGAGCTCAGGGTTTGCTCTGTGTGTTTGTGTTGTTGTGTCGTCGCTCAGAGATTCACTACAGAACCTGTTTGAGAGCAGCTGCGTGTGGCTTTTGTCCTCAGTGAGTCAATGGACATTCCATCTGTAGACGTCAACCTGTTCGACATCAGGTGCGGCGTCACTGGACGCTTTCAGACGGAGGGATTTAGTGAAAGAAGTCACCATTATTTGTCTGATGATATGGAAATAATTGCAGTTAATAATTTTAAGCTTAACACACCAACACAATTATTGCATGAGGTATAAAGATGGTGAATAATAATATTAATTATTATTATGATTTATTATTATATAATTTAAATATTAAATATAAATATATAAATGATTTACAATGTTTAAAAAATATTTAAATATTTATTTGTTTAAATTTTTTAATACTGTAGTATGTAATATAATAATAGATGCTTTTAATTGTCATTGTCATATTGAATATTTTTCTGAAAGACTGTATTATGTAATATGTAATAAAGACTATACACATATATTATTATGAATATATTTGAAAATAAACCTGACATGTTTGACCCATATTATGCATTTCAGAATTAATTTTAAATTAAATTAAACTATAAATGAATTTCAACTATATAAAAATAATTTATTGAAAATATACCTGACATGTTTGGCCCATAACATGCATTTCAGGATTCATTTTAAATTAAATTAAACTGTCAATTAATTTTAAATATACAAAAATATTATATATATATATTATATATATATATATATATATATATATATATATATATATATATATATATATATATATATATATATATATAGTATATAGATATAGATATATATAGATATATATACATACATATAATGATTATTATTATTTGAATTTGTATTCATATATAAAATATATTTATTTATTTATTTATTTATTTATTTATTATATTTTATGTTTTATTTATTAATTATATAAATATATTTATTTTTCTATATGAAATTGTTGTTGGTGTTTTAATGTAATAAAACCTGCTAAATGGAAAAACGCAAATATATATTCACTTATTTTTTAGAAAAACACAGCAAATCTGTAAACAGTTCAGGAAGCTTTCTGATGTCTTCACAGATGTTTTTTAAATAGCCAGTTCAGTTCAGCATCACGTATCCGAGTCGTCAGACCCATTGTGTTTTTCCCTCTCCACAATCATGCATTTGTCACCAGATGCTTTAGAGAGGCGTCGAAGCTGCTTTGTCACCTGCATGTATGAGGCAGCTCTCAGTAACCTGCGCTCCATCAGCAGAGCCTCTCGCTCCTGTTTCACTCCCACAGCTTCAGGCTTCATGCTCCGCTGGAGAGCTGGTGCGCGAGGCCTTTGTCTTCCTGACCCACAAAACACACCGGAGAAAGACAGTCCAACAGATGCCCTTCCCGTCAGACTGTCAGGGTCGTTTAGAGCAGCTTCGTTTGGTAAATCACTGTATGTTTGCACTGCAGTAAAAGGTGTTTGAGTGGAGCCCGGGTTTATTAGAGCATCAGTGATGGCAACAGTTTGTTAAAACTGCATCTTTAGTGGTCTGTTCAGAGTTCCCACGCTCTTGGAAAAGTTTAAAATTGTGGTTTCCATGCCTGTAAATGTCACAGAAGTCAATGAAACCTTAAAAAGCCATGCTTATTTTCATAGTGAATATCAGTTTTATATGTATGTATATATATATATATATATATATATATATATATATATATATATATAATTTGTATTATATATTAAAATATTAAAGAATTAATGGAGGTTTTATATGTCCTGCAAACAATATATATTTAATCATATTAGAATGATTTCTGAAGATCATGTGACACTGAAGACTGGAGTAATGATGCTGAAAATACAGCTTTGATCACAGAAATAAATTACAGTTTAACAGATATTCACATAGAATACAGCTATTTTAAATTCTAATAATATTTCACATTACTGTTTTTACTGTACTTTTGATCAAATAAATGCAGCCTTGTGAGACAACATTAAAAAAAAAAAATTATTCCAAACTTTTTTATTTTGGGGTATTCTTTAGTTGCTGGGTGGTTGCTGCGGTGTTCTAGATAGTTGCTAGGGTGTTGCTAGGTGGTTGCTATGCTGCTCTGGATGGTTGCTATGGTGTTCTGAGTGGCTGTCAGATGGTTTCTTAATGTTGGTCTCTCCTTCAATGTAAGTTTTTGGATTTTTTTCCAGTTTGGTCTGTAAACCTTTCCTCAGCAAGCTGCATGATTTTGATGCAAATGATGCAGTTCAGGTTATGAGTGTGAGAAGGAATGGAGATGTTTGAAGCAGATGTCCGTCTGTATTAATAGAGAGCAGAGCAGCAGCGAAGCACCTGGACCCAACATCATTTAGATATAATTGCGGGTCTGGGTCTGATCCAGCACCTCCACCATCACCATAAACACCATCAAAGAGGACAGATCCCACACACATCTCCTCTGAGCCACACTTGTGCTTTGGCTGCTATTAAAAGCTCTTTTACGCGCTTCAGTCAGGTGAAATAACTTCTTCAAGGTTATGGAAATGCATCTGAAGCTCTCTTCTGCCCAGTCTTATTTAATCTTTCATCTTCAAAGCCACACTTATCTCCAGCCTTCTTGAAGACCTCCATCCAGTGCTGTCTTCCAGCTGTATGTTTAGTCTTCTCAAGCTTTAAAAGTAGTGTTTTGGTTGGGTGCACAGAGGCTGATATGCAGGCCGTCCTGAATACAGCTTGTAGTTTAGACCAAACACTAAAGTTTTCAGGTTAAAACATGTTGTTCAAAAGATTTTCAAGCACGGGCCGGTCTTCAGACCCCACGAGGGGCATCAAACCACATTCTTTAATCTATTAACCCTATAACAGGAAGTCAGAATAAAAGATTATTTAGTAGGAGTCTCTTGATTAAGTTTATATTCTATATACATTTGAATATGTATTGAATAAATGTGAACATATTATATATATATAAATATTTTACTTTCAAAAAATGCATGCAAAGCACATGCAAAAAATTTGACATTATATAAATGATAAAATAATATTTATCTTGAAAAAAAATAGAATGTAATAAAATGTTTTTTTAAAAATTACAATTGTTTTAATGAATGTATTTAAATAACTTTTTTAAATAATTTATATAATTAAATTTTTGAATCAAATTTTAAATGTTATTATTATTTTATTAAATTATAATTATATATGTGTGTGTATATTTAACTCACATTTATAAAAAAAAAATGTTTATATATATATATATATATATAATGTAATTTAATATTAATAATATAATTAAAAAATAATTTTTAATTAATAATTTTATATTTTATATATTTTATTTAATGCTGTATATCAGAGCGCTGGCTTTATATGTTTGACTGAATTGCCTAGCAACTTTTATATTATTATTAAATTATTGTTCAATAAATATTTTATATAAATAATAGTAGTATTTAGTGTTGGGAAACAGTGTGTGTTCGTGATGGTGATTTAAGTGACATTATTCCGCCGTTAGATGGTGACAAGAGACTGTTTTACAAGTCAACGGTAAAGACTTTTATATTGAAAGAGACTGAAACGGAAGTTATTTTGATTTTTAAGATGCAGTTAAAGGGATAGTTCACCTTCAGTTGCTGGACCCCCATTGACATGCATAGTGTTTTTTTTATACTATGGAAGTAAATAGGGACCAGCAACTGAAGGAGAACTATCCCTTTAATAAACACACTGATCAGCGCTGTTATCGGAAATCACAGTACGACAAAGATATCGCTTTCCTCAGCGGACATTCAAACGAAAGTTTTATTGTGAATATGAGATTGGGCTGAAGAATGAACGCTGTATCAGATGCAGGTAATCACACCCTCAGTCCATATCTCTCTCTCTCATAATACTCTACTCTACATGCAGTGATCTTTAATCAAAGTCCTTTTAAGATAAGTCATGTCACTTGGTGGCCACCTTTGAAACGCCTCTCGGGCAAACCTGTCTCATAAATGTTGTTTCTTTTGCTCAAATAGCATTATAAAAAGCTTATTTTTTAGGCTAGATCAGCCAGTGCGCATGCGCAGTCCTAAGCACACGTCTCAGAATGATGATTTTTTCTATAGCAACCAGGATTTCTAACAGCAGCTGCAGTGACGCGCTGACTTTACAGATTAGCGATTGGCTCTTTTGGCTTGATTAGGCTCAGAAGGCGGGGCTTCGTTCGATAGAGCGGCCATATTGAGCATTGAACGAGTGACATGTCTTGGGTATTCTATAGTATGTGGCTTTAATACAGTGATACAATAAGCTTTCAATGAAGCAACTCAACGTTTCTTCGTTACTAAAGTTCTAAAGTGACGTTTTCGAATTAGTAACGGCTCTTGAGCTCAGCTGTTAAACCAGAGATTTGCTGCGTCCCAATTCGCCTACTTATACTATGCCCTAAAAGTATGTACTCTTTTTGAGGAAGAAAAAGCACATACTTTTGAGTATGTAGCAAAATAGTAGACAAGCTACTACTACTTTGTCATAACTGCGTCTTTAACGGACGCTCAGATGCTTAGTTACGTGCGTCTTGTCACAGTTTAAACTGCCCTGTCAATCATCTTGTCAAAGTTAACATTATCCATATTTCATTTAATTTCATTTCCTTATGTATTGGAGAGGAGCATTCAAAAGTTAATGACCAAATGTATCATTATAAAGTTCATATTGTTGCTGCAGATGAAATATAACGCAGATAACTTTAAAGAAATATTTTTTCAACAGGTTAGATATTGGTTATTTATCACTCAAACCCTTTTCTCTACCTGTCTGTCGGTCTTGCGTATCCACCATGTTTGTAGTTTTTTAACACTTTTCATGCGTGTTTGTAGTTCTAATCAAATTTTTGTCCACTGTGCAATGTGTTGTGGGCAATATTAGCCATTAGAGTGTGCACGGATCTGCACTTCGAATTTCTACCGGAAGCAGTAAACCATCCGTGTACCTTTGGAATACTCATTTCAACCTACTACGATTTGGGACATACTAATTCTAATTTCAAATACTATTTAGGACGGATAGTATGCGAATTGGGACGCAGCAGTTGTCTTACTATAGGGAGATGAGAGGGTCTTTATTACTTACTATTGGAGAAAGTGTAACGTTCAACTTGGATCATGTGTGCCACAATAACCAATCACATTACAGCCTTGACATCATTGAATTTCAGTCAGAGTTGACACTCAAAATAGTTCAATCCAAAAGTATTGTTTAGTGTAAACCATGTTGTAGATTAGCTAAAAAAAGGCTGATAGGCTGTCAGTTCTTTAAATGATAAACTGTTTCCTCTAAAAAAGCTGTTTATTCAGAGTAGTGAAGCCTCCCCTCCATTGACAACCATTAAAAAAAAAACGGCCTCTGGTCTATGCTTCTCAATTCTTATTTGTGCATCTTAGCTTCCTCTTAGCTTCCTTTCCTCGTGTCTTAGCTCCACCCCTTCAGGATGCGAGGGAAGGAAGGGAAGGAGACTGTCATCCCACTGGACCGGTCCGTAATCCTAGCCAAGCCAAGCTGCTATTTTGTGGCTATTTTTTGGCAGTCATGGCCATAACCCAAATGTTGTAGGGTTTGAGTCTCAGTACCAGCAGGGATTGTAGGTGGGGGGAGAATGGTGGGATAAATGCAGAGCACAAATTCCGACACCATACTTAACTACACGTCACATGACTTTTTTGCAGCCTGCCACAGTAACCTAAAAAAGTACTGTTTAACTATGTTAGAAATTTTGTTGCCTTTCCTCCCATTGTTAGCCTTTCCTCCAAACGGCGGTTCTGCTCTTCCCTGCAGTTTGAGCGCTGTGATTATTCCTGAGTGATTGAGTTTCCTAGAGCACCAATAAAGACTTTCTGCAGGGGAACGAAACAATGGCTGCCCTGTGGAGGAGTGACCGCATGTGGATGGCACATAGACATTGTGTAATACAAGGCCAACAGAGCAGAACAAACAGGGTGGGTTAAAGTCAGAGCTTTGCTGGGGATTTTTCCTGGGCTTTTCCCCGTCTGCAACTCAACTCAAACAAGTTCATTTCCATTTTCACCACTCCCCTGCCAATTTAAAGGGATAGTTCACACAAACATTAAAATCTGCTGTTAATTTACTCACCCTCAGCCCATTCAAGCTGTAGATGACTTTTTTTCTTCAGTAGAGCAGTAAAGAAGATTTTTAGCTGAAACTGTGGTTTTTGGTGTCAATGGCTACCGGCACTTTAAGAGTCAAAAAAAGCATATCAAGCAACACAGAATGAGTCCCCGTGAATCCTGATGATATATTGAGGTCTTATGAAGTGAAACGATCAGTCTGTGCAAGAAACTGAACATTATTTACTACATTATCACCTGTAATCCAGAGCCGTAGGCAAACGGTCCGGAGTGGTGTTCGGTTCACAAACGAATCATTTCTTTGAACTGATTCTTTTTAGTGAGTTGAACCAGTTCACCAAATCGGACTGAAGCGTCTGAAACAATTCAGGGCTCGCGCAGCACAGATCTACAAGTTACTCAATCAAAACTCACTTTCAGACGCCTGACAGTCACTCCGACTGGAAATGAGTCGAAATACTGGTGTATCTGATCCTGTGATGAATGAATCATTCAGTGCTCCAGTTCCTCCAACAGTCACGGTGAGCTGGTGAAGACTGGTTTATTCACTTCATATGCTTTAGACATCCACAACATCCACATTTCACATCATTATTGGGTGCTTTAATAATATAATTGCGTATATGTTATGTCATTGTGTGATTACGTACATGAACTAGTAAACGAACCAGTTCACAGAAAAGAATTGTATTCTCCTGTTTGCCTGAGGCTCTGGATTACAGATGACAATACAGTAAATAATGTTCAGTTTCTTGGACCGACAGATCGTTTCACTTCATTAGACCTCAATGTATCGTCAGGAGTCACAGGGATTAATTCTGTGTTGCCTGATGTGCTTTTTCTGACTCTTAAAGTGCCAGTAGCCATTGACTTGCATTTTATGAATCACTAAGGAGCATAGCTTCAGTTAAAAATCTTCTTCACTGTTCTACTGAAGAAAAAAGCCTTCTACATTTTGGATGGGATGATGGTGAGTAAATTAACAGCACATTTTCATTTTGGGTGAACTGTCCCTTTAACCTGAAGCCAAGCATCCCAGGTCATGGTTGTGTTAGTTTAGGATAGTGTGATACATATCCGGTTGGAAAGTCTTCTGCTCCACAGATATGATGTAGTTCTGCACTAGGGACAGGATTTTCCATCCCGCCTGTTATTGTCCAGTCGGTGACGCTACATTGACAGGTGTTTCCTGTCTCATCAGTGTCCCGCGACCTCCTGACATCCTGCTGTTTGTGTTTGTAACTGGGAACTGTGGGATTGAACTTGTGACCATCAAACCATCTCACTAACCAAACCAAAAACAACATGCTGCCATCGTTTACTCTATGGCACTGTACACACTGTAATCATTGGTGTTTGATTCGGTCTATGAAGACGCAAAGTGATGCTTCATGTGTCCTACGTTAAATTAAACAAAATTTAAGCAATTGAAAATTAATTTTAGGTATTGACCACAACAGTTTTGTAGGGCTGAAATCATTGCCTTTTAATTTAATTTAATTTAATTTAATTTAATTTAATTTAATTTAATTTAATTTAATTTAATTTAATTTAATTTAATTTAATTTATTAATTTAATTTAATTTAATTTAATTTACTTTAATTTAATTTAATTTTATTTTATTTTATTTTATTTTATTTTATTTTATTATTATTTTTTTTTATTTAATTGGATTGTTCATCATGCAATCTTTAAATTCCACATATTAACGGGCTGGTAATTCAGTTGACATTTAATATTCCTGAAATGGTTGAAATAATTTAATTTAATTTAATTTAATTTAATTTAATTTAATTTAATTTAATTTAATTTAATTTAATTTAATTATTTAATTTAATTTAATTTAATTTTTTATCTATCTATCTATCTATCTATCTATCTATCTATCTATCTATTCACTAAACATTATTTATAGCGTAACTTCTATCCCATAATTGCATTAAGCTTTATTGCTTTTGATATGAAACAGAGTTTGAGCTTTCAAATATTGTCAATATTATAACAAAACTCAAACAATGTACAGTACAGTAAATGTTTGTGGTAAAAGCCGAGAATGACTCTGATCGTGTGATCTGTTGCAGGACTCGGAGTCATTGGACCGCTGCATTCAGAGCGTGTTATCGGCTCTGTATCCTCCATTCAGCGCGTCAGCAGCCACCGTCCTGTGGCAGCTCTTCAGCGTTGTGGAGAGACAGTACCGCGGAGACGGCCTGCGCTGCTTCATTGACTTCCTGCTGCCTGCCAAGAGAATCCTGCAGATAATAAAACAAGAGGCCTGTGTGAGTACTGTCAGCTTCAGCAGATGCATTTTCACTTAAGCATTTGAGTAAAAAGTCAAATAAAACAGTGGTCAGTATCTACTAATAGATCACATTATTTTTAATTTAGCAAATATATTATTATTTATAATAAAATATATATTATATATAATATAATTATTCTACAATACTTTAAAAAAAAATATTAATATATTAGTAAATGTTAAAGCATTAACTAAGATTAATAAATGCTTTAGAAGTATTTAATGTATTTATATTTATTTATTTACATGTATTCATTTAGCAGACGCTTTTAACAAAGCAACTTATAAATGAGGAATACAACAAGCAATCCATGATGGAGGCAATTAACACAAGAAGTGCTCGTGATACAAAGTTTTAGACATTGTGTTGCATAGTGTAAGCTAATATATATTTATTTTAGTATATGAATGCAAATGTATTAATAGTATTAATTTATTTGCATTATGCATAGTAAATTTATATGCATGTCTAAAATAAATCATAAATATAATATAATATATAATAAAATAAAAAAGTATTATTTGACAAGCATGGAAATAAATAAATGTTTTATGTGCATTATATATAGTACATTTGCATGCATATCCAAATAAATAAATATTTATTTGTTTGTTTATATATGTATTTACATTATGCATAATGTCCATGCTTGTTGAATAAAAACAATAAAAATTTAGTTGTTCGTTTCTTTTTTTTTTTTTTTTTGGGAACAGCATAGTAATTCATTATGCAATCTTTCAACTCGATATTATGTATTGGTGGCCTGTTAATACGGTTCACACAGGTTTGCTGAATGTATTATTATTTTGTCTCTTCTTCAGATATTGTTGTTGACATCCATAGCGCTGCAGCTAAGCATGTTCAAGCCATTTAAATTCTCCCAGAGAGAAATCTTGCAAGAGTGGGAACATGAGAGGGAGGAGGAATACTTCAGGCTGAAAGAGGGTTCAGTATTGCTGTGATAAACAGCCCAAACAGAGCGTGTTGTGAGCTCAGTGAACTTGGCAAAGAGGATCAGGCTCAAATGAAAGACCTGCTCAGGGAGGCTTTGTATTTCTGCAGGTTAGCGCTGTGTGAGCACATAGCTGAAACCTTACGCTCCTGTATTCAGTGCTGCCGTTATTATTCGATATAGACGAGGTCTCTCAGCAGCCTCATTTAACTCAGGCATGATCTTTGAGGGAGTCACAGCGTGCTGAAACTTACGTTCCTGCTGCATCATCAGTATCATTATACAGCAGTGTCGGGGAGTCACTAACAATGCTACTAAATTAACTGTTCTTTCAGTAGCATTTCAGTAGCTAAATAGTGAACCTCTCTTTTGATGTACCATGATAAAATGCCTTTTTTACACTGTTAAGGATGTGCAGAAATCTCTCTCCAAAAGTATTGTGCAGTCTGATTTATTGTGGTAAACTGGTCTGTTTGTTCACCACAAAATAAATAAATACATGGAATGGAGTCCCTGCATGGAATTTTACATAATATTTCTTTATTTTAATCCTTATGGTCACTGTTTTTATTACGTAAATTATAGTTTTCTAATTTTATTTGCTGATTTTATTTGCTTTTCAAATCAGTGTTACTTTAATTTCATTGAAGTACTATTACAGTTTATATATAAATATATATAATTTGAATAATTTACATTTTTATAATTTTCATTTTCTTTCAATTTTTGGTCAAAGTTTTAGTAATTTTGTTTTTGTAATTTTTTAGTAATTCTGTTTATTTAAAATATGCAAATATATTTTTTTTAAATGCATTTTTATTTAAGGTTTTTTTTTTGTACATCAAGTTAAAATAAAAATGAGAAATGAACGGTAAATTGCTGACACCATAATTGGGAACCTTTATGTAACTGTGCCAATATGCTGCCTTTTAGGTTTTAGAATAGGAATAATTATTGCAATTTTGTTGGCTGACTCAAAAAATTACACATTTCACTTTAAAATATATATTTTACAATTGCATAATGTTTTAAATCATTGTATTTTTGTATCTTGGAATCTACTTCAAGACAGAAATAAATTAATGATTGGAAACTGCAAATAACTGCATATTATTGCCTGTTCCTGTATGAAAAGTGGCCTTTTTATCTGATGAATTCATCCTTTTTATTTTCCACAGCTGCGATTCAAAGGCCTGTTGCTGTACCACGAGGGATGGCCACTATGTTTAAATGAAAAGGTGGTTCTGCAACTTGCACCCCTGCATAAAGTACGTCTACGGCAGGGAGATTTCTACCTGCAGGTGGTTCCCTTAGGCCGCAAGGCTGCCAAACTGGTCATAAAATGCCTGTCAGGGAGCGGGCAAGCCATAGCAGAGATCCCTGTGCCCGAGAGCATGTACAGCAGCGTGTTCACGCCTGACTTCCTGCAGAATGTAATGCGTGAGCGCAACCTGCACCCTCTCCAGAACTGCCTCCTCAGTACCGGCGCCGTGGTTTACCGAACGCCCTGGAAGAACGTGGTCAATCCTTTGTTCGTGACCAGCACTGCTGACGCAATCATGCAGGCACGGAGTGGCGGCGGGACCCTGCTGGGTCAGCTCAGCACCTGCAGCACGCACGGATCCACAGGAACGATCAGTTCCCGGGACTCCTTGGGTGCTGAGTCCACCGTGTCGGAGCCAGTCCTCAGCCGGAGCCTCACAGATATGGGCATCAGCTCCCTGCACTCGGAGGATTCGCCCTTGCAAAAGAGTCCCAATTCACTTCCCCAGACGCCCACCTTGGGCAGCCCAGATCAGGGATGCATTCGAGGTGGAATCGGCCACAAAATCCTCTCGTTCAGCACAGACCTTAGCAATCCTGGCCTTCGCAAGAGGCATCCCAGAGACTCTGCGGCCTTCGAGTCGCGCCGGCTTTTCCGCAAGTCCTACATGGAGGCACTGCAGAACCCCATGAACATTGGCTCCAGCTCAGAATCAATTCTGGAGGAAGGGACGGAGTCTGAGCCAGGAGCGCGTCACGGCTCTGTCACAAAGGATCCGATCCTTCGGAGAACCTCTACTCGTGGATTGCTGGGAGGAGATGAATCTCCCAATGGTTCTCCCGCTGTCCATACATCCAAGAGCGCCGAGTTCAGTCTGGGTGAGAGACGCTCCAAATCTCTCGAACGTACCAACAAGGCCTTGCAGGTTAAAGGCCACCGGGCTCGGTCGTCCTCCGGTGGATCCGGTAGCGGCCTTCCCAAGAAACTTATGAATGGTTATGCTTTCCGTTTTGGAAAATTGGATTTGGAGGCGGCCTTTCCTGGCATTGAGAAACGGAGCAACAAAGAGAACTCAGGTAAAAACGCTTTGTTAACTCTTTTGAAGTTTGCCATTCCAGTGCCAAGGTCATGGGTTGGATTTCCCAGGGAATGCATGTACTGATCAAATGCATACCTTGAATGTAATGTAAGTCTCAGGGGTGTCCAATCCCGCTGCTGGAGTTTAGCTCCAGACAGATCCAACACACTTGTGTGGAAGTTTCTAATGAGTCTGAAGACCTTGCAAGACAGTGGCCCTCTAGGAACAAGTTTGGGCACCCTTGCTGTACATAAAGAACGTGACAGAGCATCTTGTTTGGGATTCTTTGCCACCAAGAACTAGACCAGAACAAGCTTCCATTATCAAATCATGGCAATAGTGACACAAAGATCATGGGTTCAACTCCCAGGGAATGCATGAACTGATGAAATGCATACCTTCAAAATAATGTAAGTCACTTTAGATAAAAGCATCTGCCAAATGCATACATGTAAATGTCACCCTATTGTACATCAGGGGTGTCCAATCCTGTAGCTGGAGTTTAGCTCCAAACAGATCCAACACACTTGTGTGGAAGTTTCTAATGAGTCTGAAGACCTTGATTAGTTGGTTCAGGTGTGTTCAATTAGGGTTGGAGCTAATTTCTGCAAGACGGTGGCCCTCTAGGAACATGTTTGGACACCCTTGCTGTACATAAAAAACATGGCAGAGCACCTTGTTTGGGATTCTTTCCCACCAAGAACTAGACCAGAACAAGCTTCCTTTATCAAATCATGGCACTAGTAACACTAAGATCATGGGTTCGATTCCCAAGGAATGGATGAACTGATGAAATGCACACCTTCAAAATGTTACTTTGGATAAAAGCATCTGCCAAGTGCAGAAATGTAAATGTCACCATATTGTACATCAGGGGTGTCCAAACCTGCACCTGTGGGACAGTGGCCTTGTTTGGGATTTTTTTTCCCGCAAAGAACTGTTGAAATGCATACCTTCAATATAATTGAATCAGTTGATTTGCCTGAATCATTTAAATGAATTGATTCACTGGAATGAATATGACTTTCCAATGCTATAATGTTGCAAACAAACTTTTTTTATCAGTTCATTTACACAAATCATCTGAATCAATTGATTAACTGGAATGATTCAGAATTTCCAATGCTTGAAAATATCGCAAATAGACTTTTTTGAATCAGTTCATTTACACAACTTATTCACTAGAACAAATAAGAATTTCCAATGCTACATATAAGTTCTTATCAGTTTTGCTGGGTTGTTGAGATACATACCTTCAATATAAGTCACTTTGGATAATAGCCAGGTTAATCAATATAAATGTCACCATACTGTACATCAGGGGGTCCAATCCTGCTCCTGGAGGGCCAACATCCTGCAGAGTTTAGCTCCAAACAGATCCAACACACTTGTGTGGAAGTTTCTAGTGAGTCTGAAGACCTTGATTAGTTGGTTCAGGTGTGGAAACCCTTGATTATCTATTTGGCAGATGCTTTTATCCAAAGGGTTGGAGCCAAACTCTGCAGGACAGTGGCCCTCTAAGAACAGGTTTAAGAATGCGGCAGAGCATCTTGTTTGGGATTCTTTCCCACCAAGAACAAGAGCAGAACAGCTTCCTTTATCAAATCATGTCGGCCGAGGCCTTAAAGGGACAGTTCACCCTAAAATGAAAATGTTCCCCTGATTTACTCACCCTCAAGCCATCCTAGGTGTATATGACATTCTTCAAGAATACAATATACATCTAGGATGGCTTGAGGGTGAGTTAATCATGGGGTAATTTTTATTTTTGGGTGAACTGTCCCTTTAAGAGCCAGGTCTGGTTCCAGACAGTTGTGGTCCAGTGTGTAATTATCACTTGCAGCAAACTCTGGGACCATCAACGAGCTTAGATTTTCAGAGACAGCTTTTCATACATCTGGCATGACTTTATGGCTTGCGACCGGCTGCATGTGAGGGCTAATAGAGTGTGTGTTTTGGAATGCTTCAGCGGCCCTGCCCTCTTATAGAGGGTGGTTGTCTTTCAGAAGTGTTTGCTGTACCCCAAAGGCACGATACTGCACTGAATGTGTTGCCAGGGAGACTGCGCTGTTTTATTTAGCTCTTCCTGCTATTGAGAGCTTGAAAGAGAGCGTTTTGCCCTCCGTCTTGCACTTCAGGCCAGGGGTGTGTTTGGGGTCTATCCGCAGGAAATTCCAAACTGTCCGGCTTTCTTAAGATTCTGGGTTACTTTATCACGTGAAAGAGTTGTTTCACTAACACTGTGTCCTAACCGTGCAAGACCAGATACATTTATGAGCAAAACCCCGGTCTTTTCATATTAATCCAGTTAATAGATCCAGCTGTGCCAAGTGACATTATACTTTTTGTCAGTCACTTTATTTTCACACACTCACTCACAATAAAATTTAATTGGGCCAAAATTATGTATTATATAGCTGTACATAAAATATAATAATATTAAATTATGTAATAATAATAATAATAATATTTTAGATAAATATTGCTTTATTTGATTATTAAATTATTTTGTTTAAATAATAATTATAATTTTCTTTTTATTATTATTATTATTTTAATTGACCAATCTCTAAATGGCTAATTATCATCTGAATAATCTGCTTGAATGATATAATGATCTCTAACTACTTTGCACAGTATTTTTGTGTCCTGTCACAGCAAGCCTGGTTAGGACATGGTGTTTGGTGAATTCATTCTCTTTGGCTCTCATTTTACTTTCGTTCTCTAGTTGATACACACACACACACACACACGGAGTGGTTTAGGTAAATTCCCATCTGGGATTCTGCAGAGTCCCTCTGTTCTCTGGCTTTCTTTCCCACACATGAAAATCAGAGCCATTGAGTTTGGGCAGGAAGCCACAGCGGATCCGATGACCCACCTGAGGGAGGATCTCTGCGCCGCTTACCTGCTCGACTCCCAGCGCTGTTCAGCTCCCATCCAGATGGTTTGACTCCGTCATAATGGAGACCATTGTGTCCCGTTGGGCCGTGAGGATGCTGAAGAGAGGCTTAGAGAGTAAAGCCCATCTCCACGTAATATCTGTCCTGTTACAAAGCCTGAGCGAAGCAGGGGTCAGTCAGACTTTGCTCACAAAACAATGACTTTGAGGCTGGATCAGATTACGGCTGATGTGGTTTTGCTTGGCCTTTGTGAATGCATTAGGTCCCTTGTGATTTGAACTGGTTCCCATGATACCCCAGAGCTCGGTCTCGCTCTCAGAGACGTATGCAAAGTCAACCAAATATTGTCGGGCTGCTTTTTTGAAAAGTGTTGGTTAGTGACTAACTAAAAGCAGTGACACTATTAACTTGCTTTATCTTTCCCAGTAATAACCTATGTTTTCCAACTAGTAGTTGTGTACAGCTTTACAACCCCGCAAGCTGATAAGAAACTCATATGTAGCATTGGAAATTCTGATTTGTTCTAGTGAATCAGTTCATTCAGATGAATCATGCAAATGAACTGATTCAAAAAAGTCTGTTTGCGACATTTTATAGCATTGGAAATCTATTCTCATTCAAGTGAATCAATTCATTTAAATGATTCATGCAAATCAACTGATTAAAAAAAATTGTTTGCACCATTTTTGTAGCATTGGAAATCTATATTCATTCAAGTTGAATCAACTCATTCGGATGATTCATGTAAATCAGCGGATTCCAAAAAGTCTGTTTGCAACATTTTTATAGAACTGGAAATTCTGATTTGTTCTAGTGAATCAGTTCATTCAGATGAATCATGTAAATGAACTGATTCAAAAAAGTCAATTTGCAACATTTTATAGCATTGGAATTTCTGAATCATTCAAGTGAATCAATTCATTCAGATGATTCGTGTACATGAACTGATTAAAAAAAAATAGTTCGCAATATTTTTGTAGCATTGAAAATCCATTCTCATTCAAGTGAATCAGTTCATTTAAATGATTCATGCAAATCAACTGATTCAAAAAAGTCTTTCTGCAACTTTTTTAATAGAACTGGAAATTCTAATTTGTACTAGTGAATCAGTTCATTCAAATAAATCATGTAAGTTAACAAGAATTATACTTTTATAGCGTGTTTAGTTAAAATCTGCATGTTTATGAATTATTCAATATTATCATTATTATTATTATTAGCAGTAAGTACAATTAAATCTAGTAAAGTTTAACAAATCCACCCTAACTGAGATTAGTTCAGAAAACTACACTGTTTTATTAGTTTGTTTGTTTACTGGTGGTGCTGTGTTTGTCTGTGTTGTTATGAGTATTGTTGAGTATTGTTGTTACTTCCTCTGCTCGATGAGGAAGTGCATCACTAACAGGAGCAGATCTCAGATTCACACAGGAAATGAAGTCATGAAAAAAGACAATAGTGCAGGAAAAACAAACAAAAACATGACAGGACATTGTTTATTTGTGAATGTGCTTATATATGCTAAAATTACACAAATATCTGTACACAATATGTCACTAGTCCTATCCAATCAGATGAAAGATATTCATATGAACTCAAGTTCAGCATACTTTCAGGACAAGGACAGACTTATTTTTCTCAATATATAGGAGTTTTAAAGGGTTGAGGAAAGAACAGATAATTAGACAAGAACAGATAACAGATGCAAATTAACTGATCTTATTTTTAATTCAATTTTATTCAATTTTATTTTAAATTTAATTAATTTATTTTATTATTTTATTTTATTTTTCATTGAATCAATTTATTCAGGTGATTCATGCAAATTAACTGATTTTATTTATTTTTTTAAAATTCTATTTTATTTCAAATGTATTTCATTAATTATTTTATTTATTTTAAATGTATTATTTGTGTGATCTTTCTTTATTGCATTAAGTATATTTATATCTGTTAAAGTTTAACGAAGGTACCCTAACTGAGAATCATTCATTCAGAAGATTTTGTTTAATTTAATTTAATTTATATTTTATTTTATTACATTTTTCATTGAATCAATTTATTCAGGTGATTCATGCAAATGAACTGATTTTATTTTATTTTTTATTTTATTTAATTCTATTTTATTTTAAATGTATTTAATTAATTTATTAATTTATTTTAAATGTATTATTTGTGTGATCTTTATTAATTGCAGTAAGTATAATTATATCAGTTATTGTTTAACGATGGCATCCTAACTGAGAATCATTCATTCAGAAGATGTTTGCACCATTTTATTTTATTTTATTTTATTTTATTTTATTTTATTTTATTTTATTTTATTTTATTTTATTTTATTTTATTAAGTGAATCAATTCATGAATGAACTGATTTTATTTTTAATTTGATTCTATTTTATTTTAAATGTATTTAATTAATTTATTTTAAATGTATTATTTGTGTGATCTTTCTTTTATTGGCTGATATTCAAATGTTCTTCCTCAGTGCCATAAAATGTTAAAATGTTATAACAGTTCAAGCACAGTGTGTTAATGGAGTTTAGTTACACTGAAAAATATTTGGCCCATTTTAAATGTGTTATTTGGACAATTTAATTCTTGAAGGAAGGTAGTTAAATATAATGTTTGTTTCTTCAGCCGCAGTCTTGTGTGTCAGTTGTGTTGTTTTGTTTGGGTTGCTGGGTTTGGAAGAAACAGCCTGAGGGTTTGGATTCAGGAGAAATTACACAAACATCTGCTTCAGCTGGGAATGTCAGCCGCAGCATTCCTCAAACCAGAGCCAGAGGGCCCAGAAACTCAGCTGTGTGTGTGTGTGTGTGTGTGTGTGTGTGTGTGTGTGTGTGTGTGTGTGTGTGTGTGTGTGTGTGCCTTACACACCTGGTCTCCATTGTGACTCAACACTGACTAGTTTTTGTCACACCTGAACCCGATCTTCCTTCCCTCCAGACAGTCTGTTTTTAGTATATGCACCAAAATACACTACTGTTGCAAGGTTTGGAGTCAGTAAGTGTTTTTGAAAGAAGTCTCTTCTGCTCACTCATTTATTTGATTAAAAATACAGTAAAAATATGAAATATTATTATTATCTATAACAACTGTTTTCTATGTGAATATCTGTTAAACTGTAATTTATTTCTGTGATGTGCAGCTGTATTTTCAGCATCATTACTCCAGTCTTCAGTGTCACATGATCTTCAGAAATCATTCTAATATGCTGATTTGCCGCTCAAGAAACATTTCTGATTATTCTAAATGTTGAAAACAGTTGTGATGCTTCATATTTTTGTGGAAACGGTGATGCATTTTATCTTTCACGATTCACAGATGAATAAAAAGTTCAAAAGAAAAGCATTTATGTGAAATCAAAATCATTTCAAAACATTATAAATGTCACTTTTGATCAATTTAATTCATCCTAAATTAATAAAAGTATTACTTTCTTTAAAAATATAAAACAAATTACTGACCCAAACCCTTTGAACAGTATAGTGTAGTTCAGTTCAGGTTATGAAACGTGTGTTTGATTTTACAGTCAAATGAACTGATTATTTGCATCTCTGCCATTTAAATGTTTTTTTTTTTTTTTAACATATCAAATCCTGTAAATATGCAATCATTTGCATTTTAGGTTCTTAATGCATCTGCCAAATAAATTAAGTTACTGCCACTTTAAATCACAGTTTTGAATGAATGCATTTGAAATTATTCACATAAATGAATCAAACTGACCAGCTCTTATTCTGCTTTTACTGCTGAAGTATGTCTAAACGCTCTCATGCGAGACACAAGGCAAGGAAGAAGAGTCTGACACAATCTTTAAGAGACTAAAACGTGCAGTATATCGTCATCATGAAGTCTCCGTGATCATGAGATCTGATGCTCAGATCTGTGTTTGTGTGTCCAGGTCTCTCTGATGACGCTCTGCACTCGAGCCCCAGGAGGAACAGTAACAGCGCTGATGAGATTGTTCCTCCCAAGCCCCCCAGCAGAGCAGCGGTGTCTCCTGGCCCGTCCACGGCGCCCCCTGCTGTCTGTCCTCCAGTGCTGTCTTCACACATCAACCAGGAGCTCCTGACCTCCGGTGCTCTGACGCTTCCTGGTACGAGACCTGCTCGAAAACCAACAAGAACAAAGATACAGACACTTAGAATTCATCTGCATATAATATTACTTATTAAAATAAAAATAAACAAATGCATTTTTTTATAGTTCATTGCAAACCAGAGACTAAGGCTGCTTCATTCTTTGGAATAAAACCAATTATTGGGCAAGTGCTGTGATTTTATTAAATACGTTTATATGCAGCATTTTTCAGAGTGAAGCGAGGCGCTGTGTTATTTTACACGCTTGCAGCTCATAATGTCTCGGGCAGCTTGATGAAAAATCAAAATGAACAAATTAAGAAGAAATTAGGCTCATTTGAAAACAAAGAAATTATATTATATTAGTATTGTTATTTTATTGTAAAATAAAAGTATTATTATTATACTATTATTTTTATTAAATACTAAATATTTTATTTTACTGTGAAATAATACAATAACAATATTATTTTAGTTATTTTTTCAATAATCATTATTAATTAATAATAATTAATGATAATGTAATTATATTAAACTATTAAATTAAATTATATATTAATAAAATGTATTATAATTACTATTTTTATTAATATTATTATTATTATTATAGTTATAACTATTGCATTTATTATTATTATTATTATTATTATTATTATTATTCGTTTTTCACCATAATGTTTTATGTAGTAATTCTAATAATCATTAATAACAAGAATTATTATCATATTATATTAAATTGCATAATTATTATTGTTATTAATAATAATAATTCATAGTAGTAGTAGTATTTATTAATAATAATAATAATAATAACAATAATAATTATAAAATTATTATAATATGTATTATTATTAATATTTTTATTATCTCCTCTTTTGTAAGTCACTTTGGATTAAAGCATGTAAAACATAATTATATTTTTACACTAATATTAATGTATAGTGTTTTTAAACATAATATTTTATATAGTTATTATAATAATCATTAATAATTTTTATTTTATATTAAATTAGTGCATTATACATTTTTATAACTATTATTTTTAATATTATTATTATCTCCTCTTTGAAAGTCTCTTTGGATAAAAGCATCTACTAAACGCATATTATTATTATCTCTATTATTATTATTAGTTTTTCACCATTATGTTTTTATGTAGTAGTTCTAATAATCATTAATAACAAGAATTATTATCATATTATATTAAATTACATAATTATTATTGTTATTAACAATAATTATTCATAGTAGTAGTAGTAGTAGAATTAATAAAGATAATATTATTATAATATGTATAATTATTAATATTTTTATTATCTCCTCTTTTTAAGTCACATGGGATTAAAGCATCTGCTAAATGCATAAATATAAAATATAATTAGAATTTTACGGCCATATTAATGTAAAGTGTTTTTATATAGTAATTATAATAATCATTAATAATAATTATTTTTTTATATTATATTAAATTATATAACTATTATTATTATCTTCTATTTGAATGTCACTTTGGATAAAAGCGTCTATTAAATGCATAAATGCATAATTATAATTATTAAACGGATAGTTCCAGTCCTTGATTCTGATTGGTTGAGCCACGTTTGAAGCTTTAGTAAATTATTCTACAAAGTAAGATACACCTTTGTTTACTTCTGTGTGTTGCTCGGCAACCACTTTGTTGGAACCACAAGGAACTACATTGTTTGGTGGAAGAATACTGTTTTTATTAATATCATTACACCTGATTTGCTCTGTTTTATTCTGTGAAACCTTACTACGTATATGGAATAATCGTTTTATAAAAGCAATAATCCCCGTAAGGCCATGTTTTACAGTGAATTTATAACAGTTAAGAGAGTTTTAGCCTCTCCGCTTCACATTGTGCCTAACAACGCCCCTCACTTGTTATAAATTCACTGTAAACCACGGCTTCTTGGGGCTTATTGCTTTATTTTACAGTCATATCAAAGTTTTGGTCAAATCGTGCAGCCCTACATATAAGCACAGCAAACCTGGAACTTTTTAAATCATGTTTTAAATCGCAATTGCATCATTAAAATCACGCTCAGGTCTAGCGAACGCTGTTCCGTTTGGTTAATCGTGTCATGATCTCACCGTCCTGCTGCAGGTAACCAGGACCGCGGTGGCAGAGCCGTGCTGCAGGTGTGCACCAGGAACCAGGTGTGGACAGAAGCGCGTTTCACCACAAACCAGATCAGCCAGCTGCTCTGCTTCTACTGCCACAGACTGCGGTGAGAAGCGGCCCGAATCTCTGACACGCTTTACTGAACCACCACGGAAACTGCTCCGAGACAGCAGCTCGTTCTGTCACACAGCTCAGGCTTTCCACTGAGTGTCTTGTGTTTGTTTTCAGGAGGGAGAGGCGAGACCTGGGTTTGACGGTTCTCGTTGACGCTCGCAGGCAGCCGGTCGCGTCTGCGCTCTTCTCGGCTCTGTCTGAGTTTCAGGTGAGACGAGACGCACAGTTCACAGTCTCAGGCCCTCCATCTTTTGTCTTTAAGACAGAAGGCCATACCCATGTCAGGGACCAATGTTTTATTGATCTAAAACACCCCAGAGGGAAAGGTCTCGAGAAAAACAAAGCCTGTAAAAAGCCTGTAAACCTGTTTGCAAATGATACATTTATTAAAAATATTTTTAAATAAGTTTTATACTTTAAAATATTTATCATATATAAAATATTAATCTAATCATTTTTTTTTTATTTTAAAATATGCATGTTCATCCTTGTTCATAAGACTTAATATGTTGAAAACACAAATGACAATGTATATGACAGCCTGCTTTTCCAAAAAAAAAGTTTTATTTTTTATTTTTATTTTTTGACAAAAAACATTGAGAAGTGTGCATCACTGGTCATTATATAGTTAAAGGTTTTTTAACTATTATAGTTTGTTTTAAATCTATTATTTTAATGTTTTGGATCAGTTTTTATTTTAATATTTTCCTTTTTTTATTTTACTATTTTTTGTGTGCATTTGTCATTTTTAATATTTATATATATATATATATATATATATATATATATATATATATATATATATATATGTGTGTGTGTGTGTGTGTGTGTGTGTGTGTGTGTGTGTGTGTGTGTGTGTGTGTCTACATAGTTTTAATTACTTCATATTTTAGTTTTAGTTATTTTAGTACATCAAGTAAAATGAGAAATGTTGCTTTGGAATCTAGCTTTTTTATACTTTTTTAAAGTAGTTTTTTTTTTCTTTTATGGTTTGAATTTTAGTTTCAGTTTTAGTTTGAATTATGGGCATCAGTGTCTGGTTTGGTTGTTAGTCACTCCAGTTAATCACTAAGAATTGGTGTAGAGTTTGACAGGTGTGTAAAATCAGTGACTCACTCAAGTGTAAGATGTTATCACATATTCTGTCACATAGTTGCTCACTAAAGCCAGAAACACCTTTGACACGCTTTAGATCGCAGTGATGTAAGAAAAGCCTTTGTGTTCACACACTCACGTCGAGAGGGTTCTGAGTGTAAAGTTGAGGCTCTTTTCAGCACGCTAACTGTTGCATGCATGGTTCATGTCAAACATCTGAAGAAAAGTCTGTCCTCAGGGTTTGAGACGAGGCCTGTGCAAGCATGTCTCGAAAACACTCAGAGAAAATGATCGGCCCCAACATGCAAAATATGAGAGAAGAGGGACGAGAAAGGAGTGTTTCTCCACTTAAATATGTTCTTAATAGCACTGTTACATGCAATAACTGATCTAAACTCTCTAGTCTTTGTGATTGGTTTTGTTTGATTTTTTTTTCCAAATGTAAAGTCTGCACAATAAATGATCAAAACCAGGGTTTCCCAAACTGAAAGCAAAATGCAAAAATTCATTAAATCATAAAAATGCTAAATTAAAATAAATAATATATTTTTAAATAAAAAACAATCAAAATAAAATACTAACAAATAATTAATTAGATTATAAAAATGCTAAATTAAAATAAATAATTTAAAATAAAAATCATTGAAATAAAATATTTGCTAAAAATGAATTAAATCATAAATATTTTAAATTAAAAATAAATAATTAAAAATAAATTCATCTATATAAAATATTTGCTAAAAATGAATTAAATCATAAAAATTTTAAATTAAAAATAAATAATTAAAAATAAATTCATCTATATAAAATATTTGCTAAAAATGAATTAAATCATAAAAATGCTGGATTAAAATAAATAATTGATTTTTAAATAAAAAACAATCAAAATAAATTACTAACTAATAATTAATTAAATCATAAAAATGCTAAATTAAAATAAATAAATAATTTATTTTTAAATAAAAAACAATCAAAATAAATTACTAACTAATAATTAATTAAATCATAAAATGCTAAATCAAAATAAATAATTTCAAATAAAAATCATCAAAATAAAATATTTGCTAAAAATAAATTTAATTTTAAAAATGTTAAATTAAAAAAATACATAACTAAAATAAAAACAATCAAGATTAAACACTTAATAAAAAATATTAAATATTTTATTTACCTGCCTATCACGTCACAATTAACCCACATTAGAGAACCATGAATATGTGAATGTTTTGTTAAATTATTAAAATATTAATTTAAGTAACTCACAACATTCTGACAAAAAAGGGAATCCTTGATTTAATCTGTTTAGTCTTTATAATTATCAATATTTTTATTATTATTAATTTATTTGTTTATATTTTCCCTAATGTTAGCATGTACAATATGAGTTCATGAGTTGATGAAAATCAAATAATTATAAAAATGCAAAATTTTAATCAAATCAAAACACTAAAAATATCATTTTATTGGTTTACCTGGATATCACATGACCATTAACCAAAATTAGAGAACTGTAAACATGCAAATGTGTTGTTACATGACTGAAATAGAAAGTTTTAGATTTATTTTCACCCACTGATTTCTTCTGTCCCGCCAGACTCTCGTACCCAATGCACTTTACTCAGTTTTGATTCTGATGGACAGAGATGCAGCAGTGAAAGTGGAGAGAGACGTCTCAGTTCCTGTGAGTAAATGACTGTCTGTCGTTCTCTAGGTCTCGGTTTGAGTCAGTTTGTGTTTATGTGAACTGCTCCTCTCTGTTCTTGTAGTGTGAAGTCCTGACGTCTCTGAAAGCTCTGCAGAAGCACATCGACTCATCGCAGCTCACCAGAGACTTTGAGGGCACCTTCCCATATGACCACAGCCACTACATTCACTTCAGACAGGTGCACAAAACAGGGTTTCATGAGTGTTTTTATCAGCCAAAACCCTTTGACCCGAAATGAGGTTTTAATTTGATATTTCAATAAATTAACCGCAGACACACCCACCCACACACCCACATATATATGTATATATATTAGGGCTGTCAAATTGATTAATATTGCATCCAAAATAAGTTTGTGTTTACATAATAAATGGGTGTGTGTAATGCGTATTTATATGTACTGTATATATAAATACACACACATACATGTATATATTTTAGAAAAAAAAATATAATAATATAATAAATATATATGTATATATATATATATATATATATATATATATATATGTGTGTGTGTGTCTTATTATTATATATAAATATATATTACATTTTCTTAAATATATACATGTATGTATGTATGTATGTATGTGTGTATATATATATATATATATATATATATATATATATATATATATATATATATAGTCCTAGTTTTTTCATCAGTGTCAGCAAAACCAGTGTAGTGCTAATCTTTGATCCCTAATTGATCAATAATTATCAAAAAAAAAAAAAATGTTGAACTTCAGTATTTGGATGGCTATAATGATCATGTAAAACATAGACGTGACCAAATATAACAAATAAAAGCGTATAATTCCTAAAAAAACATATAGTGACATATAGTCCTAAACTTTTCTAAAGATAATTAGGTATCACTATAACGGTTATAAAGCTCAAAAGTTCTATATTTTTATGGTAAATTACCTAAAATGGTCTATTTCATCCCCGATTTAGGTGTTCAGAGGCTTTCTAAATAACATCTAATATCATTTTAACCCTGATTTGAACCCTGATATTTATTTTACATTTTTAGGATTTAATTATTAGCTTGTCATCAACTCACAAAGTCCAGTTTGGGGAACTCCGAGCTACTTTAAAACTTTTGCATTTGTGAGAAAGAAAAGATTCAAGATTCAAGAGCGTTACTGTCATATGTACTAGTACAATGAGATTCTTACTTTGTTTACTCCTCACGAGAATGACAGGGAACAAACATATCTTAACATAAAAAATATACAATATCCAGTAAAGTATAAATCAGAAAGAATAAGAAAAATAAATAATAGAATAAAAAAGAAAGTAATGAAAAAAAGAAAAAGAGCGCCTGTATGCAAATTAGCAAAACTTACATACACTTTAAAAATACACTTAAATTACACTTTAAAACACACTTAAATTATACTTAAATGACACTTTTTACACTTATGTAAACTTTAAAAAGACACTTAGATTACACTTTACACACTTAAACTATAAAAATACACAAATTACACTTTACACTTACATACACTTTAAAAAAAACTAAACTTAAATTATACTTAAATTACACTTTTTACGCTTACATAAACTTTAAAAATGCACTTAAATAACACTTTAAAATTACACTTAAATCACACTTTAAAATACACTTAAATTATACTTAAATTACTTTATACACTTACATAAACTTTAATAAGACACTTAAATTACACTTTATACACTTACATACACTTTAAAATGACACTTAAATTACACTTTATACACTTACATACACTTTAAAAATGCACTTAAATATCACTTTAAAATTACACTTAAATCACACTTTAAAATACACTTAAATTATACTTAAATTACTTTATACACTTACATAAACTTTAATAAGACACTTAAATTACACTTTATACACTTACATACACTTTAAAATTACACTTAAATTACACTTTATACACTTACATACACTTTAAAATTACACTTAAATTACACTTTATACACTTACATACACTTTAAAAATGCACTTAAATATCACTTTAAAATTACACTTAAATCACACTTTAAAATACACTTAAATTATACTTAAATTACTTTATACACTTACATAAACTTTAATAAGACACTTAAATTACACTTTATACACTTACATACACTTTAAAATTACACTTAAATTACACTTTATACACTTACATACACTTTAAAATTACACTTTATACACTTACATACACTTTAAAAATACACTTAAATTACACTTTACACACTTACATAAACTTTAAAAAGACACTTAAGTTACACTTTATACACTTACATACACTTTAAAAAATACACTTAAATAACACTTTATACACTTACGGACACTTTCAAAAAAATACACTTAAATTACACTTTACACACTTACATACAATTTAAAATTACACTTAAATGACACTTTACACACTTGCATGCTCTTTAAAAATACACTTAAATTACACTTTACACACTTACACTTTAAAATAACACTAAAATTACACTTTACACACTTATATACACTTTAATATTACACTTAAATTTCACTTTATACACTTACATTCACTTTTAAAAATGCACTTAAATTACACATAAAATGAAAATACACTTAAAATGCAAAAACAAATGTGCTGAAGTTATTGTTTTTTTTTATCCACTGACAGAAAATCGAACCGTTTGCTGCGAGCTGCAGCGCTGCGATCGCTTCCCTTCAAAGCTCCATCGAGACGCTGAACAGCATCGGCAGTCTGGAGACGTCTGAGGTAATATTGTTTGATTTTATGGTCATTCTCTGCAGCACAATTAAAAATGATTTAAATTGCCTTGTTTACTGGCGTTCCCTTTGCTAAGCCCCGCCTTAAACATGTTACTGACCAATCCAAGCTTAGAAACGGTTGCCTTTTGCTTTTGTTACTTTGTAATGTTTTTTTTTTAAATGTAACACAATGCAAGTTCAGAGGAGGGGCGGAGCTTCACACAGGCTGATTTGAATATTGATCGTCTGTAGGAGGTGTCAGAGGTCATCAGCCAGCAGAAGAGTCTCATGAAGAGCATTCTGGACGACACCAAACTCAACCGCCTGCGGCTGGAGGGCGGCACCTTTCTGGCCCGCATCAGGAAAGAGGAGATGTGTGAAAACGAGAACTACAGGTACTGCCTTCATCAGAGGACTGATGGATCCTTACATTGAGTAGAAAACCTTTATAATAGTATACTGGCCTGTCAGGATTCCTCTTAAAAAGCTGCATAACACTGCTGTTAGTCCCAGCCCTGTATTATTAATTACATGCGTAAATACATGCACACACGCACCATCAAAACACTCCTGTCAATCACTGTCGGGTTGAATTATGTCATGAACACATCATCCATCCCCTTTAATTCAACCTAAAAAATGTATTAAAAAAAAGAACTTTTTCAGGTGAAAATATTCAGACACACATAAAACAGTATATATTTAAGCAAAATTATTTTTCTGAATTTAATTTTTATTATCTCACTGGCATGTTGTTTTTTCATGCTTTAAGTATACATCTGAGACAAATACACTTCATTTAAGTCTTATAGTACTCAATTTTGCTTGTCAATGAATACATAATTTATTTATTTTTTAATTTCTAATTTATTTGTTTGTTTTTTTGTTTTGCATATATGCATGCATGTCATCAAAACACTTCTGTTAAATCGGATATAATTCTGTCATGCATGTCATAAATCCACTTTAATTTAACCTAAATGACACTTAAACACTGCAATAAATAAATAAAAATAAAGAAATAATTGTTGTATTGTCTTCTTTTCAAGTAAAAATATCCAAACAGCCTTCAAACAATATACATTTTAAGAAAATTATCTTAAATGCTCTGAAACAAGTCTTAATGTACACAAGAAAGCCTCAGAAAGTTAGAATTTTTATTTTATTTTATTATAAATAAAACTAAATATAAATTAATTGATATTAATTTATTACTTTTATTTTACTATATTTTTTTAAATATTTAAATATTATTTAATTTTTTAGTTTATTTTAATTTTGAGGATTTTTAAGGATTATTTAATTTAATGGGAAAATAATACAAAATTAAATGTACATTAATTTCAATAGGAATGGTACAGTATATGAACATAGAAGAAGAAAAAGTGACGCTTCATCATGCAACCTTGAGAAAGTTTTAACTTTTGCCGCATGAATAAAATAAGAGACCACAATAAGTGTTTTATTTATTTATTTTTTGTCAAATGATGTTTAAAAACCCTGATGTTATAGAGCTGTGTCTGTGGTGTTTGACTGGAGCTGTAGTTGAAGCTGATGTTGTGTCTCGTGTAGGGACGCTGTGGATCTGGTCAGTGCACTGTATAACCAGGTGGATGAAGAGGTCCATAAACTCGTCATTCTGTCGAATAAATCTCTGCAGCAGCTGGAGACGCTCCTGGAGCTGCGCGTCTTACAGGAGAGACACCAGGAGGTCAGACACGGGATTTTTCCCATTCATTTTCTCCACAGGCATATCTGATACTTACAAATCTCTGAATGTGAAAAAATAAGGCATTGTAGATTATGCAATCAAATCACTCAGGGGTTTGTGTTTTTATACAACATCCCACATTAACTATTACAAATCAGTTTATCTGTGGAGTAAATGAATGTACAGTGCCTTGATTGTTACAGTTCTATTTAAATATTAGCTGATTATTGGAAAGACTGTTGATTATTGGAAATGTGCTGATTGTGTCTTCTGTATCTGTCCTCAGGTTAAGAGGTGGTTTTATGTGGAGAGCGAGAAACATTTAGCTCCTTTGGACTCCTACAGTCTCTCTCTGAGCTCCATTCAGGACATGAGACAGAGTCTGGCCCAGTTCATGGAGGAGTCCACCGTAAGTGCTTCATGTGCCGAATGCTTTGATGAATCACAGAAAGATTAAAGAAAGGTTTTATTTTATTTTATTTTATTTTATTTTATTTTATTTTATTTTATTTTATTTTATTTTATTTTTAAATGTATTTTATTTGTATTATTTATTTTTTATTATTTTCATTTTATTTTATTTTTGTTTATTTTATATATATATATATATATATATATATATATATATATATATATATATATATATATATATATATATATATATTGTAATTTTATGAATCACAGAAAGATAAAAGAGAGCCGGCATTTTACTGTCCCAGGAAGCTCTTGGTGAATTTAAATGAGTTCAAGAACATGTTTCAGTTTAAATAGACGCCTAAGGTATGAATCCTGAAAGTAATAAAAAATAATGTATTCTTTAAATTGTAATTGCATCTTGTATTTTCTTTTTTATTGATTTTATTTAGTATTTTATTTTATTTTATTTTATTTCAGTTTATTTTATTTTATTTTTTATTTTATTTTAATTTATTTTATTTTATCAACTTAATTTAAAATCTGTAAAGTAAACATATTTATGCCAGGGTTATTAGCATTAATTTAAACTAAAACACTCAAATAAATAAATAAATAAATAAAAATCTCTTATAAATAACGGTGTTTGTATTTCACTGTATTTTATTTTTACTTTAAGTGATTACTTTTTTGTTCTCTTTATTATGTATATATATATATATATATATATATATATATATATATATATATATGTACTATATGTGTGTATATATATATATATATATATATATATATGATAAAAATTGATGCCATAGGGGTCAGTGTGTAAGGATACATTGAGGTGAATTAGTGGGTCATCTGAATGACTAACTAGTTCTCTTGGGTTTTATTTTGCTCCTGTAGGAACAGCAGAAGAAAGCCGCAGAGTTACTGAGGGAATCTAAAGCTGGTTCAGCCCTTCTGGAGGTCAAAGAGCACATCAGCTCTGTCCTGCAGCGCAGCGAAACACGCAAGAATGAACTGGACGTCCTGCTCAACCTCTACGAGTTCTACGAATCGGTAAAGAGATGTTTCTGGATTGCATTATGTTTAGTTAGCTTCATTATGTCAGCTGTTGTGATGATAATTATTGGTTGACTGATATAGCTGTAAAATTTATTTAAAGACAATTCAAGCACACCAACTGATGCAATCCAATTTATATTTATATTACATAATATTTACTAAAATAATTGGAAATAAATAATTTGAAAATTAAGCTTTTTAAATCTTTTTTTCAATTTTTTTTTTAAAGTGGTCATTTGAACTTGTTAAAAAAACTGTAAAATAAATTGATTTATATCAGATTTAGTTATTATCATTAACTAAAACTAAGACTAAAGCATTAAACATTTCATTACTTAAAATAAACATTAACTGAAATAAAATTAAATATTAAAGTAATAATAATAATTGTTCCTAGATGCCAACACAACAATTCATTTTTTTTTAGTTTAAGTACTAAAATAACTAAAGATAAATGAACTAAAACTTTAAAAAAACTAATAAAATTAAAAAAAAAAAAAATACTAAAACTTTAACTGAAAAGTTTAAAATAATAACAGAAAAAAAAAATCTAATTTGAATTCTTAAAAAACTCTAATAGTATTTTAATGATACTTAAATAGCTCAACTAAAACTGCAAACAAAATAAAAAATAATAATAAATAAAATAATATAAATAGTATGTTAATAGTAAAAATAAATAAGTAAATAAATAAATGTTTGAGTGATGAATGGAGCTCAAGTGTAGTTCAGACCACGGCGTGACTGACAGATGCTCAGCTGATCGTAACTCCTCCCACTACAATTAAATAAGATATATAAATTAATCCGTACTCACACTTGCCTCAATCTGTCGCACAGACCTGCACTTACCCTCCTCCATCCCCAGCTCCTCCTTATATGGGCACATGATCTCTTAGCATCTCATCCACGGAAATCATCTGTCAGCTAATCGCTGCTAATCTTTTCCAGACCTGTATCATTTCTGCATGGAATTTTATTTCTGTTACATATAAAAAATTATTTGCATTACACTTCAGGGGTTTCAAAGCTCAGTGAGGTTTGCTTGTGGCCTGCCGCCAAAATTCTGAAATAAATAAATAAAAATGACGAAAGCCAAACATGGAAAATGGAAAAGACAGTTACAAAAAATTTAACTAAAATCAGAATGAACTGAAAATATACAAATAAATCCTAATTGATCATGTAAATACAAATTTCAAAA
>CM045048.1:142500-187500 GCA_024542945.1 allo-octoploid hybrid of Carassius auratus x Cyprinus carpio | reverse complement strand
TTTTACTGTATAGTATTATGTATATTATTAATGTAAATAAAATATAAGTACTTATTAATTAAATAAAAAATGATTATATAAATAATTATTATATATTATTATTATATTAATTACTATTATAATTATATTTTAATAAATAATTTAATTGATTTTTTAAAGAACATTTAATGTAAATATAATAAATATTAATTAATAATTAAATAAATCAATTGATTGTTTAATAATTAAAACAAATCATTATTATTTTAAAATACTATTATTTATTTGAATACATTCAATTCAAATAAACAATTTATAAATAATTTTTATTTATTTAATTTTTCATTTAATGTAAATAGAATTTGTAATTATTTAATAATTAAATAAAATAAGACATTTTAAAATAATAATATTTTTACATGATAATGTGTTGTAATATGCAATGGTAGAAACTTGTCAAAATAATTTGCTCTTGGTTGCTTTCGATAAATGCTGTTAAAATACTTCTTACAATCTTATGAGATTTTGTCCACAGTGTCCACCTCTATGTGAGATATAAATGTGTTTTCCGCGGTTAGGAGGAACAGTTTGGGATGTACGCCCTGTACAGCAAAAACAAGCCGCGCTCAGACGCTCTGCTAACGAGCCACGGAAACAGTTTTTTCAAGGTAAGTGCTGGAGCTTCTCCTCCGCGACGTCACTCGGACGTTTCTGACGTTACCTGTGCTCTGCAGGACAAGCAGGTGGAGCTGGGAGATAAGATGGACCTGGCGTCGTACCTGCTGAAGCCCATCCAGAGGATGAGTAAATACGCTCTGCTCCTGAAGGATCTGATCAAGGAGTGCGGTCAGTCTCAGGAGCAGGAGCTCACTGACCTCAGAACAGCAGAGGAGATGGTCAAGTTCCAGCTGCGCCACGGAAACGACCTGCTGGCCATGGATGCCATCCGCGGCTGTGATGTAAGCGGAGTTTCATTTCAATAAAATAATTATTATCATGTATTTGAATACATTTTATTCAAACAAATAATTGGATTTATTTGTTTATTCGAGAAAATAACATTTAATGTACAGAAAATAAATAACTATTTAATGAATATTTTTATTTAAAAATAAAAAATTAAATAATTAATAAGTAAATAAAATAAATTATTTGAATAATTAAGTAAATAATTGTTTTATTTAAAAAATATTTAAAAATATAATTATTTATTTGACTTAATTTTATTCAAATAAATAATTGTATTATTTATTTATTTATTTATTTAAATAACAATGTAAGTAAATAATTATTATTTAAAAAAATTATTTTAATAAATCACAATAATTTTAAGACATTTTAATAAATAATAATAAAAATAAATAATTGTGTTTGTTTATATATTTGAGTAACTCAAATTTTATGTAAATAAAATAAATAGTTATTTCATAATTAAATAAATAATTGCTTTCTAAAATATTAATTGAATAAATGTTATTCAGATAAATAAATATATTATTTGTTTGTTTGTTTATTTGCTTTAATAAAATAACAAATGTATAACTATTTAATAATTAAATAAAACAATTAAAAATATAAATATATTTTATTGAAATAAATTTTCGATAAAATAAATATTGTTAATCAAATAATTGTTTTATTTAAAAATAGAATTATTTTCTGAGTAAATGTTATTCAGATTAATACATGTATTATTTATTTGTTTATTTGCTTTAAATAAAATAATAAAATGAATAACTATTTAATAACTAAATAAGACGTAATTAAAAATATAAATATATTTTATTGAAATAAATAAATAACATTTAAAGCCAATAAAATAAATAATTATTTAATAATTAAAATAAATTATTTTAGGTTTCATTTATTCATTTTATCATTAAATCGTATCTCTTTCTTTGTTCCTATCATTTTTACTGATGATTGTTACTGTAATACAATTACTGTATTTCACAAAAAAAAAAAAAAAATACTGAGTTAGAATTAGTGAGAATTAGAATTAGTTTCTATTATCAGTTTGATTATCTGTGGACATGATTTGACAGAGACTTATACACTGTGTTGTGTTCCTCAGGTCAATCTGAAGGAGCAGGGTCAGCTTCGCTGTCAGGACGAGTTCATCGTTTGGTGCGGACGCAAAAAATACCTGCGCCACGTTTTCCTTTTCGAGGACCTCATCCTATTCAGCAAGACCAAGAAGATCGAAGGAGGATACGACATCTACATCTACAAACAGTCCTTCAAGGTACAGAATACGAGTCTGGTGTGTTTCTGCTGTGAGTTTTGTGAGCTGAAGAGTGTTTGCTCTGGTCTCAGACGGCTGAGATCGGGATGACGGAGAGCGTGGGAGACAGCGGCCTGCGCTTCGAGATCTGGTTTCGCCGGAGGAAGTCACAGGACACCTTCATCCTGCAGGCCTCCTCTGGAGAGGTGAAGAACGTCTGGACCGCCGTCATCGGCAAGATCCTGTGGAGACAAGCTTTACGAAACCGAGGTCAGACTGAGACACCGAATACATTACCTTACATTACACAAAATAAACAAAATCTGATCAAATATAAATAAATAAATAACTGTTCATCCGAGCAGCTCCATGACTATACACTAAACAAAACAATTAGTTGGAAATAATTTTTTCCAACATATTCTGCTTTTTATGAAGTCATGAAAATACAGGCTGTAATGCAATTCATATCTTTAAAGATAAACTAAAGACTTTTTTTTCCTAAGAATATGGTTAAAATCTTGCTAGTATTTTCAATTTATGGAGTAATAATAAGAGAAATCTAAAATCCCCTCTGAACTCTAATGTGACTTTCAATCAATAAATTATATACATTTAAATAATAATAATAATATGTAATTTAAATAATAATTATATAGAAAAACTATATTCATATAATTAAATTTAATCAATATTTTTATAATATAAAATATAGATATTACTGTATTATCCAAAATCCCCTCTGTGTACATTGTGTAATATAGAAAAATAATATTAAAAATTATTTATATCATTTTATATTTATAAGCATTTTGTAGGCATTACCTGAGTAATGCGTGGTGAAACATGATGAGATTCATGAAATTATAAAAAGAGAATATCAAGATAAATTTGTAATATAATTTTTTTTTTTTTAGCAGTTCTAAGTATGGTGATATTTGTTCGTTTTTACCCATAAGAGTCATTCGTTTGTGAATCAGAAAGAATTGGCTCATAAGAGTCGTATGTTTGTGAATCAGAAGAAATCTGCTCATAAGAGTCATATATTTGTGATTTAGAAAGAATCAGCTTTTAAGAGTCATTCGTTTGAGAATCACAAAGAATCAGCTCATAAGAGTCATATGTTTGTGAATCAGAAAGAACTGGCTCATAAGAGTCATATATTTATGATTTAGAAAGAATCAGCTTTTAAGAGTCATATGTTTGTGAATCAGAAAGAATCGGCGCATAAGAGTCGTATGTTTGAGAATCACAAAGAATCAGCTCATGAGAGTCATATGTTTGTGAAACTGAAAGAACCTGTTCATAAGAGTCATATGTTTGTGAATCAGAAAGAATCGGCTCATAAGAGTCATTTGTGTGAGAATCACTAAGAATCAGCTCATGAGAGTCATATATTTGTGAATCTGAAAGAATCTGCTGATAAGAGTCGAATCAGTTCATAAGAGTCATTTGTTTGTTAATCAGAAAGAATCGCCTCCTAAGAGTCATTAGGTTGTGAATCCGAGAGTCATTTGTTTTTGAATCTGAAAGAATCAGTTCAAAAGAGTCATTTGTTTGTGAAGCAGACTATGCTGGTTCTGTTTGTTTGTTGTGAAAACATCATCTTTTTATTTCATTGTGTTAAATCATAGTAAAAGCTCACAGCTCTTTTGAAAGTGATGTGTTGTGCTGCAGTGCGGCGGCGTCTCACCGCTGCAGGAAGCTGCTGTCTGTCGTTCACAGCTAGTCAAGATCAGTTACTAACCAGCCAAAACAGACAGATGTATGAACAGAAATTCAAAAGCAGAGCTATTATTTCAGCGCTGCGGTCTCACTGACAATGCATTGTGGGCTGTTTTTGTCTCATTTGCAGTACATTTAATAAACCTGCTTATGAAGAAACGCTAAAGCCTGTTGCATTATTCACTCTAGCTTGTGTTGATGGTTTTATATTGTGTGTGTGTGTATGATCATTAGAGTTGCGGATGCAGGAGATGGTTTCGATGGGAATTGGAAACAAGCCGTTCATGGACATCAAACCCAGCGACTCTGCCATCAGCGATCGAGCCGTCGACTACATCATGAAAGGGTCAGGTAAGATGTCTGCGTCAGCAAGACATTAACATCATCATCTTCATCATCTTCATCTTTAGCCTCATACTGTTTCTCTGGCAGTCTGTCAAACAAATGATGCAGTGGCACAGAAATGATGCACTTCCCCTTTAAAGAATATAACACACACACACACATATATATATATATATATATATATATATATATATATATATATATATATACACACACTGCTGTTCAAAAGTTTGGGATCAGTAAGATTTGAATGAGTTTTAAAGTCTCTTCTGCTCATCAAGGCTGCATTTATTTAATTAAAAATACAGAAAAAAACAGTAATATTGTGAAATATTATTACCATTTAAAATTATATTTTTCTATTTAAATATACTTTAAAATTTTAAATATTGAAAATTTTTGCTGCTTAATATTTTTTTTCTTTTTGGAATCTGTGATACTTTTTCAGGATTATTTGATGAGTGAAGTTTAAAAGAACAGTGTTTATTTAAAATAGAAATATTTTCTAACAATATATTTTATTATTACTATATACTATATTACTTTATTATTACTATGAAGTATATATATATAATGTACAGTATATATATATATATATATATATATATATATATATATATATACACATACACATTTAAAATTAAAAATCATTTATAATATTGAAAAATTTGTAGAATTATTTATGTCATGAGATATGTTCATTTTATATATTTTTTTATATGAAATACTATTTTTATATCATTATGATTATTCATAAGTAAATTTAAACTCAAAATAAAAATAAAAATAATTATGTATAATATGAAAAAATAATAGTTATAATTATTTATAAACATATAATAAGAACAAATAATGTTATTTATATATATATATATATATATATATATATATATATATATATATATATATATATATACATAATATGTTATACAGAAAAATTAATTTAGAATTATTTATATCATTATAAAATAAAAATGGGTTAACTGAAATACCAAAATATCTAAAATTAAAATGGAAATAAAACTAAAACTAAACACAAATATTAAAAAAGAACAAAAATGATAAACTTAATCATAAATTTAACTTATTTAAAGTTATTTATATCATTATATATAATATATTTAATTATATAATATGTTTTATATATATATTTTAATCTATTTATCAATAGTTCTTTATTTATCCTGAACCTAATGGACAGAAGACACAGACTCACTTGAAATATTTATTAAACGCAGCCCATATTCCGTCCTGTATGAAGGTATATTGTTATGTTATATTATTGTTATTATATGGTATATTGAATCAGAGTGAAGCACAGCCGGATCAGTGTTTGATCTGCAGATCATTTTAGAGCCGTGTGTGATCGAGAGAACAGTGTTTTGTTAGTGTTAGTGTGTGTCTATTAATTTCACTGTCTCACAGTCAAGGACTTGTGTTTGTGTGTGTGTGAGAGACTCGTCCACGCCTGTTTCACACAGAGTGTATGCGCTGTGTGTTCATTAACTATAAGCACGTCTGGATTTGAGGTCAAAATAAGGTATAGATGGAGGAGTTTTTGTATTTGTGGTATCAGCGCCCTGCAAACGTGTCTTATGTGAAGCACGGTGAGCCTCTGCTGCTTCTGCACCGCACATGAATTGTGTGTGTGTGTGTGTGTGTGTGTGTGTGTGTGTGTGTGTGTGTGTGTGTGTGTGTGTGTGAAACAGGCGTTAGGCATTAGAAGCTTTTGAAAATAACACATCAAATGAATGATGAATGTCTGTGTGTAGACTGACAGAGCGCAGACACACACACACACAGACGATGTGCGCTTCACACACATCAAAACACAAACACTCTTCGTTATTTGTTATGTGTTCATTCGGTGCATATTGTGTGCATGAACATCAAATCATCTATGTTTATTTTTTAATGCTGCAGTGAAACAACACAGTATCAAAATATTAATAGACTGGTCATAAATATTTAAATTCCCATTAAAATGAATATATATATATATATATATATATATATATATATATATATATATATATATATAAAGTATATATAAAAATATGAAATATGAAATATGAATATATATATATATATATATATATATATATATATATATATATATATATATATATATATATAGTTTTATTTATTATTATTTATTTATTTGTTTAATTTATATTATATATTAAATGTATGTATAATGATATAAATATAAACATATTTTTTATGTTAAAATGTCATACTTTTTAAGAAAGGACAATTTCTTTCTAATGATTTTTAATCTATTTTACTATTATCATGCCTATTTTATTTCAGTTGGTTGCCAAAGCAATAATTTTTGTTTAAGATTTCTAAGTTTAATTTTCTCTTCTAATTGTAATATTTTAATTCAGCTTCTTTCTTTCTTTCTTTCTTTCTTTCTTTCTTTCTTTCTTTCTTTCTTTCTGTGTGTATGTATTTATTTATTAATTTCCCTGGGAATCAAACCCATGACCATGATTCATTTATTCATTCATTTAGTCATGCATTTATTTACAGCATTTGAGTTTAAATTGAGCTCAGTGTTTTTTAAGTGAGTATGGCACTATGCCTAACTATATACTAAACTCCAACATATTCTGATTTTTATTTAAAAAACACAACATACTAAATCTTTAAAAGCTTTAATCCTTAAAAAAAAAAAAAAAAAACGTGTTGTCCTAAAGAGCTTTATTTCACTTAATGCACAAGTTTGTTCTTCAGTAGTTTTAGTTATATACAGAAACAGCACTGGAAGCTTCTACAGTTCATCACTTCTGTATTGTTTCTGTGGAGCTGCAGCACTTCAGGGTTCACTGCTTCACTCCTGCAGCCGAGTTCATGTGGATGCATGTGGAGTCTGATTTTTGTCCGTCTTCGGTCTCTGCAGAGTCGCGGATGCGGGCGTCCATCGCGGTGTCCTCGTTCGATCACTCCACGCCGTTTAAGAGACCGCACTCCACCATCTCCAACAGCAGCTCGTCCTCGTCCAGCAGCCAGTCCTCGTCCTCTCTGCTGGGGTCCCTGAACCTGCACCTCTACCCGTCTCACCCGTCTCACCCGTCTCTGAGCCACTGGCCCTACGACTGCATCGAGGAGGACGAGCTCGAGCACGACTCCACTCTCCAGTCCTCCATGAGTGAGTCATGTGACACTGAAGACTGGAGAAATGATGCTGAAAGATCACAGAAATAAATTACATGTTAACAGATATTCACATGCAAAAGAGTTATTTTACATTAAAATAATATTTCACAATTTTTACTGTATTTTTAATAAAATAAATGCAGCCTTGGTGAGCAGAAAAACAAATCTGTAATAAGTCTATAGATGCGTGTCCTCCTGAAAACAATCAAAATGTAATTTATTCCTGTGTAATTAAATTTTTATGTTTTTTTTTTTTCATTTGGATGAGCGACAGAGAACACATATTTTGTGCATAAAACATCGAATCATCCCTTCGAATAAAATACAGTATCAAAATGTTGATAAATACTGTTTGAATATATTGTCATTTTTAATTAGGGTCAAATCTACAATTACCTGACTGGTCATAAATGTACAAATTGAGCTTAAAGTGTAATAAATAAATATGTAGAATTTAGAATATATATAATATTTTTGAGAATTTTTTTTTTTTTTTTTACAATAAGATTTTTGGAATTGTGACATTTTCCTCCTAAATGTACAGATACTTTACAATGTCATGTACAAACATGAGGACCATTATTAATATTTGAGCACCATTTATAATTTATAATAACTGAGCAGCAAATCATCATATTAGAATGAATTCTGAAGAATCATGTGACACTGAAGACTGGAGTAATGATGCTGAAAATACTGCTTTGATCACAGAAATAAATTATATTTTAACATATATTCATATAGAAAACAGCCGTTTTTACATTCTAATAATATTTTACAATTTTTACTGTATTTTTGATCTAATAAATGCAGCCTTGGTGAGTGGAAGAGACTCTTTTAGAAACACACACACACACTGATAAATCTATATATATATATACACATATATACTTGTTTGGAAAGTTTCACTCTGCAAAAAACATGTGTGGTTCTTCATAATTAGTTAGCCGAGTTCATCTATGGTCTACATTTGTCAATATCTGTCAGGATGTGTCATCTGATAATTGAGTCTGTGGTGGGCAGAAGGTGAAAGCAGCTGTTAAGACAGGAAGTGTGAAACAGGAAACGGGCCCCTCTCACTCTGCTGGTGTTTGTTTTGTTGACTGGAGCCCAGTGGAAACTCAGAGCAGAGGGGCTGAAGGTGTGCGGTTTCACTGGGCAGCGTAAAGATACACCCACAAAGACAAAGACAAAGATACTAATACTAGATCCAGTCCTGCACTTATTATTACACAAGATTCTGTCCAGTTCCACTTCCTGTTCCGGCCTGAAAACCTACAATATTTCTGATAATTCTATTATTAACTGTACTTGAAATTGTACTTGCTGCGATTATACTCACCAAAGCTGCATTTATCTGATCGAAGATACAGTAAAGGTGGTTATATTGTGAAATATTAATTCAAAATAACAGTTTTCTATTTTAATGTTTTAAAAGTGTCACATGATCTTCAGAAATCATTCTAATATGATGATTTGATGCTCAAGAAACATTTCTGATTATGATCAATGTTGAAAACTGAATATCGTTGCATCCTTAACATTTTATATTTATATTAATATTTAATTATTTTACGAATTCATAAATATAAATTACTGTCACTGTTGATCAATTTAATGCGTGCTTGCTGAATAAAAGTTTTAATATTTTTTAATAAATAAATTAAGTAAAATTCTGTTAATAAATAAATTACTTTCACTTTTAATCAGTTTAATGCATCCTTGCTGAATAAAAGTATTAATATTTTTAATTAATTAAGTTACTTACTGTAAATAAAAAAATACTGCCACTTTTGATCAATTTATTGTGTCCTTATTGAATAAAAGTATTATTTTTTTAATAAAAAATTAAGAAAGTAAATTACTGTAAATAGATAAAATACTGTCACTTTTGATCAATTTAATGCGTCCTTGCTAAATAAAAGTATTAATATTTTTAATTAAATAATTAAGTTAATTACTCTAAATAAATAAAAATACTGCCACTTTTGATCAGTTTAATGTGTCCTTACTGAATAAAAGTATTATTTTTTTAAATAAATAAATTAACAAATAATATCAGTGACTGTAAATAAACAAATTGCTGTCACTTTTAATCAGTTTAATGTGTCCTTGCTGAATAAAAGTATTTATATTTTTAATAAAGAAATAAATTAATTAAGTTAATTACTGTAAATAAAAAAAATGCTTTCCCTTTTAATGTGTCCTTATTTGATAAAAGTATTATTGTTTTAAATAGGTAAATTAAGAATGTAAATTACTGTAAATAATAAATTACTGCCACTTTTGATCAATTTAATGTGTCCTTACTGAATAAAAGTATTACTTTTTTAATAAATAAATTAACAAATAATATAAATTACTGTAAATAAACAAATTGCTGTCACTTTTAATCAGTTTAATGTGTCCTTGCTGAATAAAAGTATTAATATTTTTAATTAATAAATAAAGTTAATTACTGTAAATTAAAAAATGCTGTCCCTTTTAATAAATGTAATGTGTCCTTATTGGATAAAAATATTATTGTTTTAAAAAAGTTAATTAAGAATGTAAATTACTGTAAATAAATAAATTACTGTCACTTTTGATCAATTTAATGCATCCATACTGAATAAAAGTATTAATACTTTTAATAAATAAATTAAGAAAGTAATTTACTGTAAATAAATTAATTACTGTTACTTTTGATCAATTTAATGCGTCCATGCTGAAAAAAGTATTAATATTTTTAATGAATAAATTAAGAATGTAAATTACTGTAAATAAATAAATTACTGCAACTTTTGATCAATTTAATGCATCTTTACTAAATAAAAGCATAATTGTTTTTTATATATAAACAAATACATTTAATAAATAAATACAAAATATATATAATTCATATCTGTGTATGTGTGTATATATATATAGTTGTTCTGCATTGCTGAGTAAGAGAGTGAAGTGTTGTGTTGTGCGTCTGCAGTGAGTGACGGCGCTGACAGCTCCAGTGACCGCGTGAGCGTCCAGCATCATCCTGCGTTACTGATGGAGAGCTACGGCTCGCATCTGTCCACGCCGTCCCCGTCTCCTCCTAACGTCACGTCCTCCGTCCTCTTCCACAAAGAGCAGGAGCTGCAGAATCAGAGCAGCAAGTTCATCACAGCGGTGAGAGTCTCTCACCGAACACTGAGCAACCACACGCTCACCGCTGTCATAGATCAGAAAACTAACTGTTTAGGCCTTTAGAGAAGAATTAGTATTTAAAAGGGATTGTTTTTATGATGTAGGATTAAAGGATTATGACGGTTGTTGACAGTAAATATTTCCTTGACCTTGACCTTTATATATTTATCAGTCAATAAATCCAATTTGTTTGAATCTTAAACATTTTAGCTAATTGAATATCACTTGCTCCACATATTTTTTTTTTTTTTTGACCATGTGCATGCTTTTTATTTTTATAAATTTAGTTGTTTAAATAATGAACAGGTTTATGTGAAGGACCAAACCCGCAGAAGTCAAAAATGAAGGAAGGAATTAATGAATAAATGAGTAATAAGGAAATAAATAAAGGAAGGAAGGAGGGAATAAATAAATATAATATGGACTTGCTATTTAAAAAAAATGTATTCTTTCATTTTATTCTTTAGTTTATTTTTAATTATATCTTTATGTTAATTAAATTTTGCTTGTTATTATTATATTGTTTATTATTTAGGGTTTAATATTATTTAATAATAATGTATTAATGTATTAATAATTTACATATTTTTTAAAAAATGATTAAAATTAAATAGATGCAAATAGTTGATAATGATCTACGCCATGATTTTATTTATTTGCTCATTTATTCAATAATGTTAAGTTTATATTAAAACTGTGTAATCCAAATGCATGGACATTTTATATGCAATTCAGATACATAATTGCATATATATTTATAATATTTTGTGTTACGCATCACTATTACTGTCGCTCATGCTCAGTGTTTTAAGCAAAGTGTTTAGACGTGTAACTGGTTCTGCACCGTTCCGTGCTCTTGTAGTTTATCTAACGTTAGTTTCGTCTGACGTGTTTGTTTTACCAGAGCAAGACTTCAGGTCTGTTAGGCCTCTCGACTCTGGTCTGAATCAAACGCTTCAGATCAGTAAGTAACTGTGTGTTTCCTGATAACGCTTGAGACTGAGACTCGTCTGAATGTTTCTGTGTCGCGCTGCATGTGTGTGTTGGGCTTCAAGGGTCCTCCTGGTGCTTCAATATTCAGGGTTATTCTGAGCTTAATTTGACAGTAACATCATCCTCAGTGAGTCTGAATGTGTTGAAACGTGTTCACTGTAATGCATTTACAGTGAAAATCTACATGCATTTACATGCAGTTCATGTTTTATAGTAAAGCTGTTTTTTTAGTTGTTTTAGTTTATCAATAAAAATGTCTGTTGCGTAAGCTGCAATATCGTCCTTTTGAGGCTGAAGCAATGGTTTTGCATTACTGATGCTCACTGAGGAATGAGTTGTCATCATTGTCATGTGTCACACATGCGATGCATGCACATTATGTTGAAAATAACCATCCGTTCCCCGCGAATCACGTGCACTGCAATGCATGTTGAAGATCCTGTGTGTCGAGTCTTATTTGTGTCAAGTTTTGACAAAAACTTTTGAGATAAACAAGTTGAAATGCTGATAAACAGTTGCATAAATGCTGTGAAATCATGGAGAGAAATTATTTATGTAGATTGAATAAGCTGTGCGATGCTCTGCAAAGATGCGTTCACACTGACAGCGATTCACAGCGTCAAAACTAAAGGAAGTCATAAATTTGCAGTCTCAGCCGACGATGTGCGAGCGATTTTTGAAGATGCATCAGACGTCTTTAAATTACAGTTGGAAACTGTCAATGAGCACAAACGAAGGTTGCACAATATTGTAAAAAAAAAAAAAAACTGCCATTGCGATATGGAAACATACAGGAATTTTTGTTTTTCTGCAACATTTGTGGTATGAAAAATACAGGATTTTTGTTTTTCTACTATATTTGCGATATGAAAATACAGGATTTATAGTTTTTCTGCAGTATTTATGATATGAAAAAATAGAGGAACTTTTGCTTTTCTGCAGTATTTGCGATATGAAAAAATACAGGAATTTTTAGTTTTTCTGCAATATTTGCAAAATGAAAAAATACAGGCATTTTTGTTTTTCTGTATTTTTTTTGACATGAAAAATACAGGATTTTTTGTTTTTCTGCAGTATCTGCAATATGAAAAATACAGGATTTTTTGTTTTTCTGCAGTATCTGCAATATGAAAAATACAGGATTTTTTGTATTTCTGCAATATTTATGATATGATGAATAGAGGAGTTATAGTTTTTCTGCAGGATTTATGATATGAAAAAATACAGGAATTTTTAGTTTTTCTGCAATATTTGCGAAATGAAAAAATACAGGCATTTTTGTTTTTCTGTATTTTTTTGACATGAAAAATTCAGGATTTTTTGTTTTTCTGCAGTATTTGTGATATGAAGAATACAGGATTTTCATTTTTCTACTATATTTGCGATATGAAAATACAGGATTTATAGTTTTTCTGCAGTATCTGCAATATGAAAAATACAGGATTTTTTGTATTTCTGCAATATTTATGATATGATGAATAGAGGAGTTATAGTTTTTCTGCAGTATTTATGATATGAAAAAAATACAGGAATTTTAGCTTTTCTGCAATATTTGCGAATTAAAAAAAATACAGGAACTTTTTGTTTTCTGTATTATTTGCGATATGAAAAATACAGGATTTTTTGTTTTTCTGCAGTATTTGCAATATGAAAAAAATACAGGATTTTTTAGTTTTTCAGCAATATTTGCGATATGAAAAAATACAGGAACTTTTGCTTTTCTACAGTGTTTGCAACATGAAAAAATACAGGAATTTGAGTTTTTCTGCAATAGTGATTTAAATAGCTACTGTATATTTGGAGAAGAATTAATAATTCTAGAATGAGAGAGGCAAATTAGTTTGTGAGTGCATCTGCTTAGAGAATAAAAATAACTTTAAGAAGAAAATAAAAAGTTAAAAAGAAAAAAAAAATGTTGAAAAAATAAATCAATCAACAATATTAAAATAAGAAACCTATTGCAATAATGCTATTATTTTAAAATAAAAAATGAGTAATAAAAATAATACGATAATACAGTAATTTAGCATTGTATATTAGGATTATTGTCGGCTTTGGTTCCTCTTTTGTAAATTGCTAAATGCATAAATGTAAATGGACACAATTTGACTGTTGCATTAATCCTTATTCAAAATCAGTTTTATTTTGATATATCATGCAACCAGCGGTACTCATGATCACTGTCAATGTGAACTCTTAATAAACATCTAATTATTAGCAGTGACCTGCACATCAGCGTTTCACATAACTTCTCTTTTGTTTTTCAATGCAGCTGTGAATCCATCGAGACGGAGTGACAGGAAAGCAGCGTTTGGTTGTGGACGTGTTCTGACAAACGGAGATCAAATGCACTGAGACATTTCATCATTTCATACACTGATAATCATCCAGAGCCTCACTGATGGATATGAATTCTGACTGCAGTGCAGAATAAAAGCTCCTCAGCAGTGCTGGTACGTTACAGGACAGAGGTCACAGATGTACATGATTTCAGCTCTTCTACTTTTACTTCTTTCATTCGGAGACTTCAGAGACTTCACCACTCGACATCTGACTCAGTGTTTCTGATTGTACAAATAGCTGAATGATTTGAGTTCAGGCACTACTAATAAAATCCAGACAGGACTGCATTTTTATTAAGGATTGAGTCAGACTTTTTGCAATGAAAATAAAAATAAAAGAGTAAATAAAATCAAATTGAATTTGTGGTTTATTTAAATGGTTCCCAACTCAAATGCATAAGTAACATACAGAAATAAGTCCCTTTGAATTACATTAATTCAATGTATAAAGATGGAAATATGTACAGAGAAATAATATCCAGCTTTAACGCTAATAAAACACAATAAACAAATAAAGCTGTACCCATATTAAATCACCTTTTTGGTCAATTCAGTTCACACACACACATACAGTACACACACACACATATATATACTGTGTGTGTATATATATATATATATATATATATATATATATATATATATATATATATACACACACAGCTAATAAAAAACAAACACATAAAGCTGCAAGCAGCATCACCGCTTAACATCTGCATTTATACAATAAACAAAACAATAATAAATGCATTTTTATTATGCAAGCCAAATCTTCCATGTTTAGCACGTCATCTCTCTTCAGTCAGTATTTTATTTTGGCGATTCCCGGTGCGGATCTTGAGCGTTTTCAGCATCACACAGGAAGAGAATCTGCTCTTACTCACTGAAGATACTTCTGCTTTCCTCTCTTTAGTTCTTTAATTCTATTCTTGTTGCTTGTGAGAAAAGCTGAGCTGAGAACTGCGAACACATCCCTCCTGCTTGATCACGTCGTCACTGTTTATGGTCACGCTTCTCTCTGTAAAACCAGTATATGAGCACCGCAGCGATGAGCATGTCCATCAGAGTCACACACAGCACCAGGACCTCCATCTGCATGATCACACACACACACACACACACACACACACACACACACACACACACACACACACACACACACACACACTTCATCTTCAGCTGACAACAATCAAGTTAATAAACCAACAAAAATCTCAATCTCATGCATCAATTACATGAAGCCTGTGAAGCTTGTTTATATTTCACCTCACAATCAAAAGAAAGAAACAAAAGCCATGTTTTAGGATCATTACCATTCTTCCTGTTTTTTTAAACTTTACATTTTTAAGCATATTTTTTTAAGCATATTATTCCCACAAATTCTCACTGTAATGCAATTAAATTATAATACTTACATATTATTAATACATTATTTAAAAATATATTTTAGGTCTATTTACGCTTTTTTTTAATGCATTTCGATAGAATTTGTTTCTTTACCTTTAATCTACGCTTTTTTTTTTCAAATAAACAACCCATTGTATTACAGTAAATGTAAAATGCTTAATTGTCATAAGATAATGTCACAATGCAAATAATCTTAATTGTCCTTAAAATAGACTTGATATTCTTTATGCAAAATTCATTTTTTTATATTAATTTATAATAAATGTTATTCATGATTAAATAAAATATTTATATATTATAAAATAAAGTAATATAATATTTATAATAAAATACTTTATAATAATTTGTTACAAATATATATATATATATTATTTAGAATGTATTTTTTATTATAACATTTTATATTATAATATTATATTATATAAAAATTTATATAAATTTTTCATCCCCTTTTCGTTTTGATCTGATCGTGTTTTTATGAGATTCACACACTTTGTATTTGGCATCTTTCAGAACTTTTGTCTTTTGACAAATTTGAGAACATGTTTTATGCATTTGAAGTATGTAAATGTGAAGTATAAATGTTCATAACTACAGGAATTGTTGATAATTATTAAGCCTACCTTGTCCTGGATCATATTTCCACCTGGTTGAAGGTCAACAATCAGGAGAATCACTCCGATCCCAGACACGGCCAGACACCCGATGTTAGCAATGAAACAAGTCTGGAAACAAAACTATTGTTTGTACTTTCCAAAAATGGAAATATTTCAATATTCAAATGCACACACTAACCTGTAGAAGATTGGGATGTTTGTACAGAAGATTAGACAAGATTCCAGCAATGACAAACTGGAAGAAAAAGAGAAAGGTTTTAGGTTGTTGCATCAGATGATCCACATTATTGATAAATATATATTGATTATTTTCTGTAGCATTCGTGAAATGTTTGTCTATAATGTCTCAAAATCAAAAATGTGGTATTTTATCATGAATGTGTTTGTGCATGAACTGCACAGTGAAATATATCGCAGAGGGAATGAAGCTAACCATTATTCCAGTAATGATGGGAACTCGGAATAAAGTCAGTAAATAATCACCGATCCCGAACGACACTGCAAACACAACCCCGATCCCAAAACTCAGGATCCCACTGGATGACTGAATGGCCTACGGGTGAAAATAAAGCACATTTACAATATTTAAATATGACCAGCTTAGAATGTTCACGGTAAAAAATTCTACAGGATCTACAAACCCTCTGAAGAACATGTCATATTATATTCCAAAATCAAAAGAAAGGAAAAAAGGAATTTATATTTTGCATAAAGCTTGCTTTTAGGATTGTGACATTATTTTCAGGACATTTTAAAGAAAGTTTCGAGACAAATCCTCACCAAGATATTTTATTAATACATTATAAAAGTGTATTTATACGTTTAAAGTTTTAAGTGTGTTTAAACATCCTGCTAGACTTTGTTGTACTGGATTTAATTTATGTTTAAATTTTAAAAACCCACTGAATTCAAATGAAAATAATTAAAAATAATGTCACAGTGCAAGGAAATAAAGCTGTCCTTAAAACAGTCTTGATTTTCTTCATGCAAAAAATATTATATTATATTATAATTTTATTTAATTTTGTTCTTTATAATTTTTCAAATTTATACAATGTATTTTCTTTTTTAAGCATATTTTCCCTAAAAAGTATCACTGTAATGCATTAAAAAAATACATTATATTTTATTATTAATGGATTTATTTAAAATATATATTTAAAATATATATAATATTTAAAATATGTATTTATATAATAATAATAAGAAGAAGAAGAAGAATTCATGTACATTGTATACCAAAAAAATAAAAATAAATAAATAATAAAAATACTGGACATTTCCGTTAACCCTAAAACACAGCACAATGGACAGCAAAATAAAAAAAACCAGGTAATAAATATACAGAACACTGTGCCCTAAAAATGGTAAGTTAAAAATATATCACTGAGTCAACCTAAATGCATTCATGTATATCAACAAAACTAACTTTTATGGGTTAAATTAAGCAGAAATAGATCTTTAAGGAAGCAACTGCAGGTGACTAGTGTACAAACTGGATATTAATGTGATAATGATAGATAATGTGATGTCAGTGAATGTGCGTGGAGTCTCACCGCGCAGGTGGCTGGTCCCTTCCTGAGGAGCCCCTGCAGAGCCGGCACGGGGCCCGGCAGAACTTCACTGGCCCTGTAGTACTTGATGAGCGGCCCTTCATCACCGTGTCTTCCTCCCGCCGAGTCCTCGTGTCTCTGAATGTCCATCTCAATATCTGCCCTGGCCATATTCTGACAATAAACACACATACGAGCCAGAAAACAGAATTCATTCTCACACTCAAATATTTCAACACACAGTTTACTGACGGTTTTTCCATTACTTTAACTCATCAAAATAACCAAAATACTTCATTTTGTAAGTTATAAGATTCCAGACACAAGCCGATTTGATTCAACTTAAAAATTTGGAAAAGTTGCGTTGTTCACAGTGTATTACAAAAAGAAAGTGCATCTGCATCTGCTTTCTGTTGTATATTTCATAAATATTATAGTCCAAGATATCAAATGCTTGGTAAAGCATGAATTGAATAAATAGAAGTCTCATGTTGTAAATATTTGTAAATATGCATGAAACCCTCATTAAAGTACACTGTAAAAATTGTATAATCAATAAGTCAACATGTTTTTTCATTAGGTTAACTAAAATCAAAATTAGTTAACCATTTTAAACTTTACAAGATTCAGCTTGAGTCAGTCAGTCAATCTTCATTAACTCATAAAATGTAACCAATTTCAACTTCATTTTTTTATGAGATTAAATCTGATTTGTTGCAATGACTTGTACAGACAACTTAAATTAATTTGCAAATGATTTCACAAAACAGAAAGCACATTTGCTTCCACTTTCTGTTGTATATTTCATAAGTATTATAATCCAAGAAATCAAATGTTGGGCAAAATCTAATAAAGCACAATATGAATTAAACGGAAGTTGTAAAAAAGCATGAAACCCTCACTGAAATGCATCTCGTTTAGGATTCTTCGTGTTCTTCTATTCAACCACCAACCATTTTAATTTCATAAATAGTTTTGGCTTTAATATTCAGTCTTATCATTATAACAAATTCCTATATCTTCTGAATATATTCTATAAAAAAACACAAAAATGCAGAGTTACTGAGCGTCTTACCCAGCCGAGTCTGTCTTCCGTATTATAGAGGAGAAAAGATCATGGTGTCACTTCAGTGTTTTTTTTTTATTTTTTTGATACCCAACAAACCACTTTCATGTGGTCGGTCAAAGGGAAAAAAAGAAAAAAAGGAACTGTGATGTGAGAAGTGATGATGTGAGTGTTTGAGCTGCGCTTCTCAAAGAAACTTCTGCTATCTGAACAGACAAACCTGCAGAAGCTCTTCATCTGGACTTCAGTTTATCCAGCGGGTAAGACATTTTTAGCACTAAGAGACTAATAAAACACAAAACACTCTTACAGATGAATAGAGTGAGATTCAGAGAATTGGGCTGATCATTTGCCATCAGGATCTGTATGTGTGTTATTAAATCTTTCAGAGAAATTAATCTTGGTTTATTCACTGCATTATAAGTTGCTGAATTCACCCCAGACTTCCTGTACGCAGAGTTAAAACGGTGGGCATTCTGTAAAGTGTGGGTGGGATCGGGGTGGGTCGGATCACTTTTCATACTTTGTTGAATAAAATTCTTAAATGTTAGTTCATTTATGACTAAAATGATGTGTGGAGTCGGTTTGGCAGAGTGTTAAAATACGAGAGTTTCAAGAAGGAAGCAACTGACTGACGTTCATTTTAACACATACTAACACCAAGTTGTAAAAAAAAGTTCCCATGAAACGTTATTTCTCTGAACATTCAAGACATCGTTTCTTCTTGTTTCTGTGAACGTTAGTGAAAACATAAATGTTACATTTTGGAATTTTGCAAACATCATGTTACTTTTGAACGTTCTCTGAACATTCCGGAACTTGTAAACAGTAACATTTGAAAAAGACAGTAACATTTAAGAAAAAATGTTCCATGAATGATAAATGTGTAAATGTTTTTGCACTAATGTTTTGGTAACACTTTAGTATAGGGTCCAATTCTCACTATAGTTGCTTCTTAGCATGCCTATTATCAACCAATTGGCTGTTTATTAGTGCTTATAAAGCACATTTTCTGCATGACCATATTCTACATCCCTAAACAACTACCTTACTTTGGACCTTAAAGTAAAGTGTGACCATGTTATTAAAGACTTTCATTTAACTTTGAGAGTTCTTCCATGCCTCTTGTTTTGGGGTGACAGACAGCGTCTGGTGGAGAGATGCGCTACACGTTTAAGCCGGACGACTGTATGGTCATCAGCATTCCTCTGGGAAACCTCAAGAACGTGAGAGATGGCCAGCTGATGCCCGAGAAATTCACCTGCATCTTTAAAGACGCTTACAAGGTCTTTCTTAAAGGACGACCAAAGGAACTCGGGGTACGTACCGCGTTTAAATGCATACAAATGTTGCAAAAAATTACTTTCTTTTATGATTTATTTTTTTATTTTACAATTATTTTACCCATCATATAAGAACCCATCAGTGTTTGCCAAAACAATGGTTGCTAGGGCATTGCTAGGTGTTTTTATTAATTTAACCTTTATTATTCCATTAAAACTGTGGATACTGATGTAGTTGCTGTGTGTTCTGTGAGGTGTTGTGTTTCCTTTACATTTGTGTGGTTTTTAGAGTTTAGTTTCAGGTTAGTATCTGAGCAGAAACTAGACAGGTTAGTTTATCTAGAAATATATCAGATGTTAAGATAAAATCAACAGGAATTCATTACGGGGGCATTAGTCAGTTTCAGTGGTATTTTTGGCCTGAATGCAGGTTGATTTGTGACCCTGATTCCAACGCATGAGCAGAACTAGAAATTTCATCATATGTAAATTTACATTTAGTCATTTAGCAGAAGTGTCTTACAAAAGAAGACAATGGAAGCAGTCAAAATCAACAAGAGAGTGATGATATGCAAGTGCTATAACAAATCTCAGTTAGCCGAACGCAGTACACATACTGTAGCAAAGGTTTTTTCTTTTGTTGTTGTTTTTAAGGGGATTTATGAGATATTTAGTCATTTTCAGTAGGATTTTTGTACTGAATGCTGTAAAAAATGTTATTTGAAAACTTAACCTGATGGCCATTCATCACATATGGAAGACTGTTTCCACCACTCAATAAAAAAGGGAATTTTTTTTTTTTTAAATCTCACAATTCTGACTTCTTTTCTCAGTTACAAAGTCAAGTTCTGAGGGGGAATAAAAGACTGACAATTTTCTTACAATTGTAATTATGAGATATAAACTCACAGTTTGCCATTCAAGTTTATATCGAGCAATTACTGACTTTGTAACTTGGAATTGTGAGTTTATATCAAATTCTTTGTTTATATCACGCAATTCTGAGAAATAAAAAATCAGAATTGCAATAAAAAAGTCAGAAATTTAAGAAATGTGAGATAAAAAAAAAAATTTAATTAATTAATTAAAGGTAAATGCAATCACCTTATATATATATACAGTACAGACCAAAAGTTTGGAAACATTACTTTTTTTAATGTTTTTGAAAGAAGTTTCTTCTGCTCATCAAGCCTGCATTTATTTGATCAAAAATACAGAAAAAACAGTAATATTGTGAAATATTATTACAACTTAAAATAATAGTTTTCTATTTGAATATACTTTAAAAAAAAAAATTTATTCCTGTGATGCAAAGCTGAATTTTCAGCATCATTACTCCAGCCTTCAGTGTCACATGTAACATCCAGTCTATCACATGATCATTTAGAAATCATTCTAATATTCTGATTTATTATGAGTGTTGGAAACAGTTCTGCTGTCTAATATATTTGATGAATAAAAGGTTAAAAAGAACTGCATTTATTCAAAATAAAAAATAAAATTCTAATAATATATATTCTAATAATATATTTTCTTTACTATCACTTTTTATCAATTTAACACATCCTTGCTGAATAAAAGTATTGATTTTATTTAAAAAAAAAAGAAAGAAAAAAAATTACTGACTCCAAATTACTGACCAGTAGTGTATATTGTTATTACAAAATATTTATATTTTAAAAACATAGCTTCTTTTTTTATTTTTATTTTTTTTACTTTTTATTCATCAAAGTATCCTAAAAAAGTAACACATGTTCTGAAAAAATATTAAGCAGCAGAACTGTTTCCAACTTTGATAATGAATCATCATATTAGAATGATTTCTAAAGGATCATGTGATAATGATCCTAAAAATTCAGCTTTGCATCACAGAAATAAATGATAATTTAAAGTATAATAAATTTAAAAACAATTATTTTAAATTGAAATAATATATCACAATAGTAAATTTTTTTCTGTATTTTTGATCAAATAAATGCAGGCTTGATGAGCAGAAGAAACTTCTTTCAAAAACATTAAAAATAGTAATGTTTCCAAACTTTTGGTCTGTACTGTATATATCAATTCAGTGCAGAAACAGGCTTCCACAGTCACGTGATCAATGACATTCCATTCATTTCATTAGTCACCTAGAAATGATTAACAGATTTTAGTTTTACATTTTATGCAGGTTTATAATGAAGAACTTCTGATCTCAGACTGTTTTATTATTATTTCTATGAATATTTCAGGCGGCTCAGCTCTGCATCGGAGTGTTTGTCATCTGCATCGGCAGCCTCATTACTCTTGAATACGGTCCGTCTCATCTAGTGTACACCCTGCCTAGTGCCCTGGTGAGCGCATAGAGATCCTGCCTGCATCTAACATCTTTCATCAATGTAACCACACACATCTCTGAACATTCAAGATGATACGGGATCTGTGTTGAAGTCTGTTTTAACAATCTCTCTTTTAGTTCATTGCAAGTGGCATTCTGACATTTGCAGCTGGAAATTCTCCAGTCATGCCTGTGGTGAGTGATCAGAGGACAAATATTGTTCATAACCTTTTATTCTATCATGACTGAAACTGAATTTGATGATTTATCTTGTGAAAGGTGAAGCTGTCCTTCGTATTCAACATTATCAGTCTTTTCTGGTCCATCACAGCTATAGTTCTCTGTCCAATATTACAAGAAGGACATCCGGGTCCGGTAATTTGTGATTGTTCATAACTTCATAACTTATTGAAGCCAGAGTTGCGGAATTGTCCATAAATCTCATTCATTTCTTTCATTTTACAGCCTAACACCCCAGATGCCAGTAGAAAGGTGCGCTACAGCAAACATGCATTTGGACACACTTCTGAACTGATGTTGATTTTCAGTCGTTCATTCACTGATTTGTTTTTCTCCAGATAAAATTGTTTGTGGGGCTGAAGGTGGTGATGGGTGTTTTGTGTGGCTTCGAGTTGATTCTGGCTCTGATTCTGATCTACTGGGAGAGTAAAGCTGTGTGCCGAGCTCATTTTAACACTCTGGTAATTTAACCAATGCTTGAAAACACCAAAACATGCTGAACAATGTTCAAATGCACTTAAAAAGCTCTTTTATTTTTCTTTGTCTCAATGCAGCCCTTGATCACCATCAAGCAAGAGGTTTGATTGGACAGGCGAGATCGAGGACAAATGACCCATTTGTGAACTGAACTTTACATTTACATTTACATTTAGCAGATGCTTTTATCCAAAGCGACTTACAAATGAGAACAATAGAAGCAAACAGACCAACGAGAGAACAACAACAGTATACAAGTGTCATGACAAGTCTCAGTAAGTCTAGCTATGTTTTTTTTTCCAAGAATAGGATAGACAAGAAAAGGTAAGTGCTAGTATTAGTTGGTCAAGTGCTGGCGAAAAAGATGAGTCTTTACTGTAGATGTTTTTTGAAAATGAGTAAAGACTCTGTTCAAATTGAGATTGGGAGGTCATTCCACCAGCTGGGCACAGTCCAGGAAAAGGTCCGTGAGAGTGATTTTGAACCTCTTTGGGATGGCACCACAAGGTTTCTGGAGGGCGCATAAGTTTGAACTAGTGAGTTTAGGTATATTGGTAACTTTAATTACATCTGAATTGAATGTCTATTAATGTATATATAAATGTTCGTTTAATGCCTTGTTTCTGTAGCTCAGCTGGTGCTGCAGAGTCAGGGTCATGGGTTCAATTCTCAGAGTGTGAACAGATCAAATATTTAGCATGAATGCACTGTAAATCGCTGGATAAATGTGCTTGCCAAATGCATACATGTAAATGTGCACAATAAGCTTATAGTTTTCTATGCATTTGCTCTATATTAAAGTACTGTTTTTAACCTCTCATCATCTGTCTGTGCAATACTGGATAATAATCAGTCAAGCTACTATAATATATATATAAAATATGTAATTTGTTTTTATATAAATTGCATTAAGTATATTTGTTTTTTTTTATTAATTATACCATTTAAATATACAATTTTTATTTAAAAATTAAATATAATTAAATGATTTAATTATATATAATCAGTCAAGCTGCTATATTTGAAAATCATATTGAAAAAATAATATATAATGTATTTTTTTAAAAAATCTATTTAATTTTATATAACATTTTATTAGATATTATTAACATTAGTTCATCAGCTAGGATGTTAAAAATGTATATATATTTTAATATATAAGAATATTGAAGGATTATGATAGGATATTGAACATTTATCATATATAATTTGGTTATATATAACAATATATAAATTTATATTATATTTTATTATATATTAGTTATACAAGTTAATCTGTTTAGATTTTAACCATTTAGTTTTATTTGCAAAAACAATTTATTATTTTAGTTGTTTTTGTGCTAAATTTAATCTAAAAGACATCATGGTAACAATAGATGAAAGCAGGGTTCCATTATAACGTCTGGCTGTGAAACACATTTGCTGGTGTGATTCTTGTTTGTGAGTTCTTTAGTCAAAACCACAGCCTCTTCGGACCATGAGATGTGCAACGTTTAGGAGGTGTTAAAATACAAAAAACAACCACAACAGATTCTCAAGGCACACAGTACTTTACACTCTCAGAAATAAAGCTTTTATCTTTTCAAAAGATACTAATATGTATACTAACCTGTAAAAAGTAACCATAAAAAGCTTAAGTAAAACAAGGAGGTTTAGGAGGTGTTTGCATTTTAACACCTCCTAAACGTTGCACGTCTCATGGTCAGAAGAAGCTGTGGTTTTAACTAAAGAAATCACAAACACGAATGCCACTGTTGTTATAATATACTAAGGATTTTCCTTAGTTGTCAGTTATAATCATCAAAATTAAAAGAAATAAACATTTGAAATATATCAGTCTGTGTGTATTGAATGAATATAATATACAAGTTTCACTTTTTGAATGGAATTAGTGAAATAAATCAACTTTTGATGACATTCTAATTATATGACCAGCACCTGTAAATGACACTCAACTCAACAGCGTGACATTCAGCGCCGGACAAACTCGAGTGCACGTTTTGACCCTTTCGGCTTGTCATAAGAAACTCGAGTGCACGTTTTGACCCTTTCGGCTTGCCATACCGGCTGCACGCAAACCAATGAAAATGCACGAGTTATATGTTTTCCCTTCAAAGTGTGTGGCATCTTTCCGCTCCGTGCATGCATATTTCTCCCCGAACTGCTAAACGTGTGGTGCATGCATGCATTTGAGGCTGCACACATGCATGGCCGTCATCCGGGTGGCATTCGTGCAGCAGACGCCAGAGAGGGCGAGAGAGCCGCTCACATCACGGTAAATCAAAGGTGAACGGGGCGGAGTAGCAGTACTAAATGGATAGCCGAGCATGGCGTCCGCGTTCGGCTCCAGGACTCTGAGTAAAGATGATGTGAACTACAGGATGCATTTCCGCACGATCAACGAGCAGCAGGTGGAGGACATCACCATCGACTTCTTCTACAAGCCGCACACCATCACCCTGCTCACGTGCACCGTGCTCAGCCTCATGTACTTCGCCTTCACGCGGTGAGTGACGCACAGAGAGCATGTTACTATAGCAACACGTGATCGTACATCAGCCGTGTTATCTGAAGCTGAATTCTGCGGATCTTGGCGCGGGTTTGTTGTTGTTCTGGGGTGACCTGCGCGCGCACGCGATTCCTAAAGTCGACCATAACGAGCTTCCAGCGCATGTGCGCGTTTAAAATGCACAATCTTTCACTTCCGGGAAAACGAAAAACAGTGCTGATGACGTCACTGTGTACTCAGTGACATGCACCACTGATCTATATATATATATATATATATATATATATATATATATATATATATATGTATGTGTGTATATATATATATATATATATATATATATATATATATATATATATATATATATGTATATGTATATGTGTGTGTATATATATATATATATCTATATATATATATATATATATATATATATATATATATATATATATATATATATATATATATGTATGTGTATATGTGTATATGTATGTATGTATATGTTCTCTATTATACATCAGTGACATGCACACAGTTATAGTCAATGGAAAGACATTGATGCCATTGGTTTCCGAAAGTGAACAAGTAGCAAATCATGGTTATATGTCATAAACAAAAGACTATTGGTTATTTAAAACATGAATATACACAGTTGTGCATATAAGAATATGCAAAATGTTCATAATTTTAACAAAATAAGAGGGATCGTGAAAATTGCATGTTATTTTTTATTTAGTACTCTCTTGTATAAGCTATTTCACAAAGCAGATGTTTATATATATACTCCACAAGACAAAATAATTACTGAATTTATAAAAATCACCCCGTTCAAAGGTTTACACACCCTTGAATATTAACACTGTGTGTCATTTCCTGGATGATCCACGACTGTTTTTCTGTTTTGTGATAGTTGTTGGTCCTGAACAGTTCAACTGCCTGCTGTTCTTCAGAAAAATCCTCTTGCTCTTACACATTCTTTGGTTTTTCAGCATCTTTGGCATTATTGACTGCTTTCCAGCAGTGACTGTATGATTTTGGGATCCATCTTTTCACTCTGAGGACAATTGAGGGACTCGTACATGACAATTACAAAAGGTTAAAACGTTCACTGATGCTCAAAAAGGAAGCCCGATTCATTAAGAGCCAGGGCGTGTAAACTTTTGAACAGTATGATCAGGGTAAATTGCCCTTATTTTGTCTTCTTGGAAACACGTATGTATTTATGTAGCTTATGACGTGCAGTACTAAATGGAAAAAAAAAATATGATCTTTAATTAAAATAAGAAAAATGTACACCTCATCATCTTGTTCAAAAGTATACACCCCCGGCTCTTAATGCATCATGTTGCCTTCTTGGGCATCAGAAAATGTGGATCATCCAGGAAATGACACACAGTATTAAAGGGTTAGTTCAGCCAAAAATGAAAATGATGTCATTAATGACTCACCCTCATGTCGTTCCAAACCCGTAAGACCTCCGTTCATCTTCAGAACACAGTTTAAGATATTTTAGATTTAGTCCGAGAGCTTTCTGTCCCTCCATTGAGAATGTATGTACGGTATACTGTCCACGTCCAGAAAGGTAATAAAAACATCATCAAAGTAGTCCATGTGACATCAGAGGGTCCGTTAGAATTTGTTGAAGCATCGAAAATACATTTTGCTCCAAAAATAACAAAAATTACAACTTTATTCATCATTTTCTTCTCTTCCGGGTCTGTTGTGAGCGCGTTCACAACACTGCAGTGACGCTGCTGACGTACGACGCTGCTGACGTACGACGCTGCTGACGTCTTTTCTTTGTTATGGGGCGCACAAGACTACTTTGATGATGTTTTTATTACCTTTCTGGACGTGGACAGTATACCGTACATACATTCTCAATGGAGGGACAGAAAGCACTCGGACTAAATCTAAAATATCTTAAACTGTGTTCTGAAGATGAACGGAGGTCTTACGGGTTTGGAACGACATGAGGGTGAGTCATTAGTGACATAATTTTCATTTTTGTCTGAACTAAACCTTTAATATTCAAGGGTATGTAAACTTTTGAATGGAGTAACTTTTACAAATCCAGTTATTGTTTTGTCTTGTGGAGTATATATAAACATCTGTTTTGTGAAATATATATTTATATATATATTTATTTATTCAAACTCCACCCCTTTCTTAAAATCCATTGCAGTCCACTCACATTATGGAAGAAAATATCTGTCACAACTTTAATCTCATTGCAACATTATGTTTTTTTTTGTCCATTTCGTGACTACTGTGTTTGCTTGGGTGGAAACAGAAGTGATGGTTCCCACACTCAGTTTCACACACTTTCAACAGCATTGTCAATAGCAGAAAAATTACTTATGTTTTCAGAATGCAAGGAAGCTATTTTCCCACAGTGTTGTTACACACATTAATTCTTTGTGTTCAGTTGATGCATCTGAGTGCATCTTCTGCTGTGTGTGTGCGTGGGTGAAGAGAATTGTGAAACTGTGGTGGAATAGAAAGAGGAAGATGGGTTGTGTGTACGAGGGCTTTTCAGTGTGTGACCTCATGTTTCCGTTGCAGAGATGATGGAAACCCTGACAATAACCTGTGGGTGGGTCTCATCCTGGTCATCTCCTTCTTCCTGGTCATCAGCGTTCTCGCCTTCCCCAACGGTAGGAGTCTGAGGAGAGCTCTGAAGAGCTCAGTGTCCAGCACGTTTGGCCTTAAGTGTTTTATGATCAAGTGTTCGGCTTCATAATAGGACTGCAACAAACCATTCCTTTGATAATCAGTGAATCTAATGACTATTTGAACGATTAATGGTCAGTTATTTCACTGATCAGTCAGTAGGCTTTGATCGATTATTCAGCTTTTGCGAAGTTAAAATATTGACTTATTCATATTCTAACTAATAAATGAAACACAGTAATCCTTTCAAGTCGGTAACGACGACGAACTGCAGTCAGGTCGAGACCCCGAGGATGAGGACGAGCATGCAGATGAGCTTCTCACAGTTTGTGCAGAAATTCTTTGGTTGTGCAAACCGATTGTTCCTTCTTGTTTAAACTTGTAAAGCTGCTTGCTTTAAACCAATCGATTGCATAAATGCACTATATAAACCATTTAAAGCACTATATAAATGCACTATATAAAACATATATAGCACTATATAAACCATATAAAGCACTATATAAATGCACTATATAAAACGTATAAAGCACTATAGAAATGCGCTATATAAAATATATAGAGCACTATATAAAACGTATAAAGCACTATATAAATGCACACTATGAAACATAAAGCATTATATAAAACGTATAAATCACTATATAAATGCACTATATAAACCATTTAAAGCACTATATAAATGCACTATATAAACCATTTAAAGCACTATATAAATGCACTATATAAAACGTATAAAGCACTATTTAAAACGTACGAAGCACTATAGAAATGCACTATATAAAACATATAGAGCACTATATAAAACGCATAAAGCACTATATAAATGCACTATATAAAACGTATAACGCACTATATAAAACGCATAAAGCACTATATAAATGCACTATATAAAACGTATAATGGACTATATAAATGCACTATATAAAATGTATAACGCACTATATAAATGCACTATATAAAACGTATAAAGCACTATATAAATGCACTATATAAAACGTATAAAGCACTATATAAATGCACTATATAAAACGTATAACGCACTATATAAATGCACTATATAAAACGTATAAAGCACTATATAAATGCACTATATAAAACGTATAAAGCACTATATAAATGCACTATATAAAACGTATAACGCACTATATAAATGCACTATATAAAACGCATAAAGCACTATATAAATGCACCATATAAAATTCATAAAGCACTATATAAATGCACTATATAAAACGTATAAAGCACTATATAAAACAAAAGTGACGAAATGCAGAGCTGGTGCAAACATATCCACATCTCTACGATCAGATGCTTTCTGAACTGCTGTTTTCTTCTTTTTATCTCTAAATGAATAACGACAACAGACTTTGCCGTGACTACATCAGGGCCTTTGGACATGACAGCATTTGTTGTTTGTAGCTTTGTAAATCTCTCTCACACTGTTGTGGTTCAGCTTTGTTTACGCTCAGAAGCGCGGCCGTATTTTACTTGGTTGCATTAGTAGAGTATTGCGCAACAGTGCCACACAGGTCAAACCGCGTTACTGCAGGTCCTTACATTACATCATATGAGACGATTCAAATATCTGTCAACATTTTGTAATGTCGTTGATGTCGACTGATCGTTCATAACCTCTCTGTCTCTTTTCAGGTCCTTTCACAAGACCCCATCCAGCAATATGGCGGATAGTGTTCGGTGAGTGGATCAGACGCTTGTTTTTGAAGCCTAATAATAAACTTGAATAGAGGATGAAAGGGCAGATCTGAGGTTGTATCTGAGCGGTTGGGTTAGTAGGTTAGCGTGTTTCCTCTTTTTGAAGGGTGTGTTTGTGTGGCTGTGCAGGATTGAGTGTGCTGTACTTCCTCTTCCTGGTTTTCATCATCTTCCTGAACTGGGAGCAGGTCAAGTCTCTCATGTTCTGGCTGGATCCCAATCTGCGCTACGCCAAACGGGAAGCGGACGTCATGGTCAGTGACGAGCCAGTTCTGTTGTTAAAGGAATAGCTCACGAATGCATTGTGTTCAAAAAATATCCACCAATCAGGTTTATATATTTTATTAGTAAAACTTAAACCATACAATAAAGTGTGACTTGACATAAAATAAACATGAACTGAAATACAATATTTTTAAAAATTAAACTTTTTTTAAATTTTATTTCAACTAGTTGCCAATGAAACATTTCTCATTTTAATTTAACTTAACTTGATACACTAAAATAATTGTATAATATTTTAGATTTAAATAAATAAATAAATAAATTATAAATAAAAAATACATATTAAAAAAAGACAAAAATGCAGAACAAAATTATTGAAGCTTTAATTAAATTTAAATTATTTGTCAATGCATTTTTTTATTTAAAAATTATTTCGTTAAATTAAAATGTAAAACAGACCCTGTTATTGTTGAAAAATAAGGTTTATGAATTTAAACTATTAAAATATATTAGTGTAATAAGGCACATTTAAAAAATAATAATAATTTAGAATGCAGAATGAATAAAAAACATTTAATTGGGCCCATTATTGAAAATTTTATAAAATATTTTATAATTTAATATCTAATACAATAATAATTTAATAAAGTTTTTTATAATTTAATATATAACACAATAATAATGTAATAATTTAATTAAATAAATGCTTTTTCAAATTGAATCAAACTATCTGATTTTTAAAATTAAATACAGAATCCAGTAAAATTAAAATCTGGAATGATTTTAGAAAAAAATTGGACAAATTGAGAATAAAAAAAAAAATTCAGTTAAATGCTTTTTGATTATTAAAATTAAATCAAACTATTTGAAACTATAAAATTAAAATAAAACAGTATCCAGAAAAAAATTAAAGTTTACATTTATTTAAATAATTTTAAATGTTGGACGAATTGAATTTTATTTCAGCTAGTTGCCAAGGCATCATTTCTGGTTCTGATTTAGTTTATCTTGATGTGTTAAAATGACCTAAACTAAAACTGAAATAAAAATTAATAAATACAATATTGACACATAAAAAAAAAAAAAAATTAAATTAAATGAAAACTGAAAATATAAAAATACTATAATAAAAAATATACTAGTATCTCAATTATACTATAAGAACACTGTCACAATTGGATGCACATTGTTACGCCCACACCGTGTTAAAGGTGTTACTCCGCTGATGATTGACAGGAGTATGCCGTGAACTGTCATGTGATCACCTGGGAGCGAATCCTCAGCCACTTCGACATCTTCGCCTTCAGTCATTTCTGGGGCTGGGGCATGAAGGCTCTGCTGATCCGCAGCTATGGCCTGTGCTGGACCATCAGCATCACCTGGGAGCTGACCGAGGTAAAGCACACACATCTCCGGCACACCTCGCTCTCATAGAAGAATATCTGATGTTTCACAGCTTATGACCGCTTGATTGTGTTTGCCAGAAAATAAATGAGTTGTTACATTTTCATTTGATTACATTTTAAAAGATTAAACAAATTGTTTTTGACAGTATTCATTCATTTAATCGATAATAAATTTGTATTAAATCATAAAACTCAGAATACAGAAAAATTAAACACAGAATTTACTTAAAATAAAATAACTGTTAATGGAAATTAATAATAATAATAATAATAATAATAATAATAATAATAATTAGTTGCCAAGGAAGCATTTCTCATTTTTATTTAGTTTAACTTGATGTACTAAAGTCACAAAAACTAAAACTAAAAAAATTTTTTTTTTTAACTGAACTGAAATAAAATAATATAGGGAACAATATGGAGTTATTGAAAAGGACAAAAATGCAACAAAATATTAAACCTTTAATTAATTTGAATTAAATGTATTTTTAAATTAATTAAATATTAAAACCAATAGCACAGAATTCCTAAAAAAAAAAAAAAAAAAAAAAAAAAAAAAAGATAAATAAAATAAATTAAAAATAATACGCCTTTTATTTCTCATTTTCATTTAGTTTAACTTGAATTACTAAAATAACTAAAACTGATATACAAATTAATTAAAACTATATAGACACAATTAAAAAAAGACAAAAACACACAACATTATTTAAGATTTAATTATATAAATAATATTTTTATTTATTTCAAAATTATTATTTAGTGAGAAATATTAATAAATATAATTAATTAAATACAAATTAATACTTTTAATTCAATTATTATGTATTTAATAATTTTTAATTATTATTATTACTTGTATTATTTATTTAATTATTAATTACAATTATGTTTTTTTGTTATAGTGAGTCTGTCTCCAAATTACATAGTGAGAAATATTGATAAATATAATTAAATACAAATTAATAAATATTAATTCAATTAATTTTATATTTTATTTTATTTTTTATTTTATTTTATTTTATTTTATTTTTATAATTATTATTATTATTATTATTATTATTATTATTATTATTATTATTATTATTTAATTATTAATTATACTTATTTTTTTGTTATTGTGAGTCTGTCTCCAAATTGTATAGTGAGAAATATTATTATAAAAAATAATAATATAAATATAATTAAATACAAATTAATAAATATTATGTATAATAAATTATTATTATTATTATTATTATTATTTATTTAATTATTAAATTCAATTAATTAAATTAAGTACTACAATATATAAAAATAAAATTGTTAAAACTACTTAAGTTAACTTCTTAAAAACTGCTTCTTATGGCTTGAGCCGAAATCCTCGGTGGGTCGACGAGACACACAATAACTCCCGAGCAATCTCTCCGTGCAGCTGTTCTTCATGCATCTTCTTCCGAATTTCGCGGAGTGCTGGTGGGATCAGGTGATCCTGGATATCCTGCTGTGTAACGGAGGAGGGATCTGGCTGGGAATGACGGTCTGCCGCTTCCTGGAGATGCGCACGTATCACTGGGCCAGCATCAAGTAAGAAAGCCCTCAAACACTGCCTTCTGAGACTGAACGTGCTGCATGACGCTGTGTGTTTGTGCTGCACAGAGACATCCACAGCACCACGGGGAAGATCAAGCGCGCCGCGCTACAGTTCACGCCGGCCAGCTGGACATACGTGCGCTGGCTCGACCCCAAGTCCTCCTTACAGAGAGTGACGGGAGTCTATCTGTTCATGATCATCTGGCAGGTCAGGCCTTCTCTAGCAGCCAGTTATTCAAACATAAAAGTCATTAAAGTCTTATGAATTAAATTGATTAGTAACTCTTTCCCCGCCATTGACAAGTTGTTACGGCTTTTTGTGTTTTCACTGTTATACACTCGGGGGCGCTATTACACATCTTCTGAACGAGAACAAAAACACACGTGAACAGGACGGAGAAACGAGTGATCTCTCATGTGTCAGATGCATATGAGAAATAATGCGATCATCAGCGATAGAAAGCATATAAATGAAAACTGCATAAAGTTACGAAATAAAATGATGATTCAGGAAGTGCTATATGTCTGTGCAAGCTTTGGAGGTGTTGATGGAAGCGATTTACTGGATTTATGTTTTGATAATCATACTGAATATTATCCAGATGAAGTTTTTGATAAAAATGTGTTTTTCTCACCTTTTTGCTCAAAATTATAAATTTTTATGAAACCTGCCTATATTCAAGTGTTGATTAAAAAAAAAAAAAAAAAAAAAGAATGCTTTAAGCTGGAATAAAACTGTTTTTTTTTTTTTTAAAGTAGAGGCTTTGATCTTTATTTTGGTGTATTGCATATTCAAATATTCATACAGCAACATATACTGTAGGCCATCAAATTTTAGTGAAAATCATCAAAATCGCTGGCGGTGGCAGGCAACTTTTTTCAAAAATGCTGGCGGGGGAAGAGTTAAAGTTTGCTGAATCTAGACTAATTAAAGCAGAAATTATGGAATTTTGGAAGAAGCTGTATTTAATAGGGTGTTTTCATTGATTTTTAATGAGAGTGACCTATATGTAATTAATCAAATAATCGCTCTCAGTTTAGTTTCGGTTCAAAGCCTAGTTAGTTTAGCAATCCCAGAATACACTGTGAAAAACAAAACAATAATTAAAAATGGAGGACAAAGTTTATATATATATATATATATATATATATATATATATATATATAAAATAATAATATGAAAGACAAAATTAATTTTATTATATATATAATAAATTAAAGTTTTTTGAGTCTGAAAAATAGATCAATATATTTAATTAAATACTAATTTATCAGTATTTCTAATTTCGTCTTTTAATTTTTTTTGAGTCTTTTTCAAAATTGTATATATATTCATTTAATTTAATTTAATTTTGTCTTCAAATTACATGGTGAAAAATATTAATAATTTTTAAATTCATTTTGTTTTTCATCTTTTTTTTAGTCTGAAATATTGATCAATATGTTTAATTAAATACTAAATTATTATTTCTAATTTCGTCTTTTAATTTTTGTGAGTCTTTCTCCATATTATATAGTGAGAAATATTGATAAATATTTTTAATATTTCTCACTTAATCTTAACATTTTTTTAGTCTTTCTCAAAATTATATTTTTTTCCTATTTTTATTTGTTTATTTTATTTTATTTTATTTCCAAACTACATGGTGATAAATATTGATAAATATAATCAAATACCAATTTATCGATATTTCTCACTTAATCTTTAATTTTGTTTTTTTTGGTCTTTCTCAAAATTTATATTTTTTATATATTTTTTAATTTATTTATTTTTTCTATTTCCAAACTACATGATGATAAATATTGATAAACATAATCAAATACCAATTTAGCAATATTTCTCACCTGCTCCTTTAATATCATCATTTTTTTGTTTGTTTGTTTGTTTATTTTTTGAGTCTGTCTTCAAATTATAGTGTGATAAATATAATTAATTAGGTAGCACTTTGCAATGTTTTTATTTTTTTAACATGAACTAACAATGAAAAACACTTCTAAAGCATTTATTAATCTCAGTTAATGTTAATTTCAACATTTACTAAAGAAATGATTAAAATCAAAAGATAATGTACAGTTAACACTGTTAATGTTAATGCGTTGACTAATCATCGATGGAACCTTATTATAAATTGTTATTATTAATTAAATGACAGGTGATACAGTTTATTAATCCAATTATTAACTATAATTAATCCAGTTAATTATATAAAAAGATAACTAGTTTAACCAGCTTTAACTAGTTCAGAAGTGTGTCACATTAGTTCTCCTGAGACACAGAAGCTCCGCCCCCGAGCCGTTTCCACGGCGATGAAAGCCCACTCTTCATTCTCTATTGTGTGAGAGGAGGCCTCAGGAGGTCTCTTCTCTTCGCTCCCTACTGAGGGCCCTTTAAAGCGTAATCTTTAAAGAGACGGGAATCGGAGGAGGAGCACTTCACAGAATCTCAATATTTCCTCTCTGCTTGCTTTTTGTGAAGTTTTCAGATCATTTGCCTTATTTTATGTCGGTCAGGTTCTAAAACAGAACGACTGCATTTAATACTTGTGTGATGTGCAAAATATGACGTGTTTTTATATCAGATTGTCTGAATCTCAGCTGCTTATGGTTGCAAAATGTGATCTATATTATTTGATAAATGCAACTATAATTTATTTATTTATTCATTAGTTTATTTAACTAATTTCTAGATGTAGGTTTTAATTAAAATCAGTTTGAATCATTTCAAAAAAACATTTTCGTTACTTGAAATAAAAGAATTGTTGCCTTTTTTTAACTTGATGTACTAAAATAACTAAAACTGAAATAAAAATAATAAAAACATATTTAAAATCAACAAAAATGGAAAACAAAAACAACTAAATTACTAACATTTTAACTAAAATTATCTTAAAAGGAGAAAAAAATAAGATCTAATTTAGAATATTAACATTAATAGTTTTTAAATGATATTAAAATAACACTGAAATTGTAACAAATGATTCAGTTGTTACAGTTTTTTCATATTAAGTTTAATCAAAGCATTAAAGCATTAGATGTTTTTAATATTTGTAATGTACGAATGCAGTCGACTTTATTAAGAGATGAATTCCTTGCTGCGAGAAACGTGATCAGATCTCCGTTTTGTCCCTGTTTTCGTTTGTGGCTTTGCTTGATTGGTTTATTTGGTTCTCTGACTCAAGCTGACGGAGCTGAACACCTTCTTCCTGAAGCACATCTTCGTGTTCCCAGCATGCCACGCTCTCAGCTGGTGCCGGATTCTGTTCATCGGGATCATCACGGCTCCTACTGTACGGTACGAGATGTGTTTGAGAGGAAAACCTGCAGAAATCTCAGATGGGACTTGATTTCTATTCACTGGAAATTGATAAACATGGCAAAGAGTAAAGGATTTGTTTAAAATCAATTAAAAATGTAAAAAAAAAAATTCATATAAAAACAATAAAATAAAAATGCAATGCCCACACACCTGATTCATTAAATAAAAAAAAATTTACAATTAAAATTGATTAAAAAGTAATATAAAAATTTATAAAAATGTAAATATTAATATAAAAACAATCTAATAAAAATGATGCCTGGACACCTGAATTATTAATTAAATCATAATGTACAATTAAAATGGATTAAAAATTTAAAATAAAAATGGTTAAAATTAAAATAAATAATGTTAATGTAACATTTTTAATCCATTTTAATTTCAGATTTTTATAATTTTATGATTTAATTAATGATTCAGGTGTGTTTTCATATTAAAATTATTCCGGTTACATTTTTATTGGATTGTTTTCACATTAATATTATTTATTTTAATTTTAAAAAATGCATTTTTCAAAAATGTAAAAAAAAATTGCTATAAATTTAAAATAAATAATATTAATGTAAAAAAAAAAAACAATAAAAATGTAACCGGAATAATTTTAATATGAAAACACACCTGAATCATTAATTAAATCATAAAAATATATAGAATTAAAATTGATAAAAAATGGATAAAACTGAAATGAATTTTAATGAAAAAACAATCCAATAAAAATGTAACCTAAATAATTTTAATATGAAAACACACCTGAATCATTAATTAAATCATAAAATCATAGAAATGTAAAATTAAAATGGATTAAAAATGTAAAATAAAATTGCTATAAATTAAAATAAATAATATTAATGTAAAAAAAAATCAATAAAAATGTAACCGGAATAATTTTAATATGAAAACACACCTGAATCATTAATTAAATCATAAAAATGTGAAATTAAAATGGATTAAAAATGCAACATAAAAGTGCTATAAATTAAAATAAATAATATTAATATAAAAACAATTCAAATAAAAATGTAATGCCTGTACACCTGAATCATTAATTAAATCATAAAAATGTAGAATTAAAATTGATAAAAAAAATTTTTATAAAACTGAAATGATTTTTAATTAAAAAAAATCCAATAAAAATGTAACCTGAATAATTTTAATATGAAAACACACCTGAATCATTAATTAAATCATAAAATCTTAAAAATGTGAAATTAAAATGGATTAAAAATGTAACATAAAATTGCTGTAAATCAAAATAAATAATATTAATGTGAAAACAATCCAATAAAAATGTAATGCCTGTACACCTGATTCATTAATTAAATCATAAAAATGTAGAATTAAAATTGATAAAAAATGGATAAATCTGAAATGAATTTTAATGAAAAAAGAATCAAATTAAAATATAACCTGAATAATTTATAGTTGCGTTGGATGAAATTACAATATAAACTAGCAAAAACAAACAAAAAAAAAAACAGGATTTGTATGTATTTATATGCATTTATAAAATCTAAAGTCAAAATAAAACATAACATATTCTTTGTTTACTTGCATGTCATGTGACCATTAAATAATATCAGAGAACTGTAAGCGTGTTGTTAAATTATTGAAATGTTTGGGGGTCTCTGGGAGTAACGTGTGTTGGAGGATGATTCACGACGCTGTTCCTCTGCAGGCAGTATTACGCCTATCTGACGGACACACAGTGCAAGCGGGTCGGGACTCAGTGCTGGGTGTTCGGGTGAGTCTCTCGCGTGATCTGGAGCATGTCTTCAGTCATGCGTGTGTTTGAGGTCAGGCTGCCCGGTGGGCTTCACTGCTGGACTGTCGTATGCTTTATCTCAGATATGACCTAGATGTAGTGCAGATTGAGTTATCTCGTACCAGACAACGAGGTTAAATCATCTAGACTTTATCTAGCATCCTCTGGCTTTATGCTGCACAAGTAACATCCAGAAGAAAGCAAAGCTGCACGACGTGTAGAAGAAGAAAGCGATATTGCAGTCTGTGATTTAATTACTTAGTTAAATATATGCACTACTGTTTTCACTCTGATGAAGAAAATCATGATGATTATTATGTTATATATTGCTTTATATTAATTTTTTATTTATTTATCTTTTTGAGATGCAAGTTTGAGCATGTAGCAGTGTGTGTGTGTGTGTGTGTGTGTGTGTGTATCTGAGATTTAATTTAATAAATTTATGCACTACTGGTTTCACTCTGAAACTGGTAGTGCAGTTTTTTTTTACTTCCCAGCAACCTGTCAAAATAAAAGCTTGATGGTTTAGAGTTTGAAAATGAAGAAATTAAGTATTTTTTACAGTAAAATAATTTTTTTGTTGCTCTTTTTATTTTATAATATTACTACAATATATTTAGTTTAATATTTTTGTTTCATAATAATCACAATAAAATCATGATGATTATTATTTTATAATATTTTATTAATTTATAGGCCTATGAAGCCCTGGAAGATTTCACCTTAAAAAAAAAAAAAAAAAAAAATCAGTGTAGAAAGTCATTTCTCAACCTTTTTTAAATTATTCTAAAGCTATTCAAGTCGTCTGGTGAAATTTCATTGCAATGTATATCGCAGAAAACTAAATATCGCACTGTCAGTGTTTTCCAAAATGAATGTTTTGTGTCCTGCAGGGCGATCGCTTTCCTGGAGGCTCTGGCCTGCGTTAAATTTGGACAGGATTTGTTTTCCAAGACGCAGGTTCTCTATGTGATTTTGTGGCTTGTGTGTTTGGTGAGTTCCTGTGGGTTTTCTTCACTTGAAGATGTGAACAGTGTGAACCGTGTGTAAGCTCTTAAAGTGACAGCAGCCTAATATTCCTGCCGCTGACTGTGTGCTTCATATTAATCAAACAACAAAAGACAGAGAAAATCACTCTCTGCTCTCGACTGAAGGACTTCTGTTGCTTTAATAAGAAACAAAGGAAGTTTAATTATTGCCGTATAGACTATGCTGTTTTATTTTACATTCGATTATTCAGTTTCTGTAGTAGCTGTAAGCACTGTTTTTCATTTCTATCTTTTTTCTATTGTATGTGGCCTATTGTATTGTATGTTTTTTTACTGACAGTTTAATTATTTTCAATAACTTTTGAGGACTTTTTTTTTTTTTTTTCTGAAAGTTTAATTATTTTCAATAACTTTTGAGGCCCTTTTTTACTGACAGTTTAATTATTTTCAATAACTTTTGAGGACTTTTTTTTTTTTTTTTTACTGAAAGTGTAATTATTTTCAATAACTTTTGAGGACTTTTTTTTTTTTTACTGAAAGTTTAATTATTTTCAATAACTTTTGAGGACTTTTTTTTTTTTTTACTGAAAGTTTAATTATTTTCAATAACTTTTGAGGACTTTTTTATGTATTTATTTATTTTTTTATTATTTTTTTACTGACGGTTTAATTATTTTCAATAACTTTTGAGGACTTTTTTTTTTACTGAAAGTTTAATTATTTTCAATAACTTTTGAGGACTTTTTATGTATTTATTTATTTTTTTATTATTTTTTTTTTACTGACAGTTTAATTATTTTCAATAACTTTTGAGGACTTTTTTTATGTATTTATTTATTTTTTTATTATTATTTTTTTACTGACAGTTTAATTATTTTCAATAACTTTTGAGGACTTTTAGTTTTTTTTTACTGACAGTTTAATTATTTTTAATAACTTTTGAGGACTTTATTTATTTATTTATTTATTTTTTACTGACAGTTTAATTATTTTCAATAACTTTTGAATACTTTTTTTTTTTTACTGATAGGTTAACTATTTTAAATAACTTTTGAGGACTTTATTTTTTTTTTACTGACAGTTTAATTATTTTCAGTAACTTTTGAGGACTTTTTTTTTCTTTTACTAATATTAGTAACCCTAGTATTCTGCTGTTGTTTTGAGAATTGTGAAATTTCTCTAAATGTCTCTAAAATGTTGACATCATAGCAACCTTGTTTACAGAAAATATATATTTGATAAATATCGTTATCTTTAAACGAATCACTCCTGTAAAGTTTTGGTCATGTGACTCATAATCAATAATCGTGATTACAATATTCTGTTTTTTGCTGTAATGGAGCAGCCCTGCTCTCAGCCGTGCGCTGCATGGGTGTAATTGTTTGAGATTGTCTCTGAATAGTTGTTTTGGTCTCTGAAGGCTTTCATCACGTTCCTGTGTCTGTATGGGATGGTGTGGTACGCGGAGAACTACGGGCCTCGAGAGAAGGTGCGTCGTCATTTATACACTCAATGAAAACAAAACAAATCCACACAGTGTTTGGGTCAGTGTTGAGGGGTTTGAGCTGTAACTCATGTGAGACTGTGACTCTCTAGAGCTTCTCGGAGTGTGAGGACAGTATGTGCACGGAGCCGGACGACGCTGAGTCTGAATGCAGAGGTAAACAAACATCATGTGTTGGTTATTAATGGTTCATTATGGTAACGGATCTGAGCTGTAGTGTTCTGACCTCTTGTGGTGAACTAGCAGAAGACAGACGGAAGCTGTTTTTAATACTAGACTACTGCTTACTGCACACTGTATGTGCTCTGTATCACATTAAAGTTTATTATTATTTTTTAATGTATAATAAGTGCATGTGTCACATTATAAAAATATTTTGAATTTATTAAAAAAAAAAAAACATTTTAAAGGTTTAGTGTTTTTTGTTGTTGTTTTGTCATTTTTATTAGAAATATTTTTTTTTATATTTTTTAATTTAATTTTAATTTGACAGAATTAAAATGTTCATTTTTATTGGATATAATTTTTTATTTTTGTATTTTCCATTTTTCAATTTAATTTGACAGTTTTAGTAATTTTTTAGTTTTTTTGTCATTTTTATTAGATTTTTTAAATAATTTGAATTAGTTTTTAATTTTTGTATTGTATTATTTGTATTATTTTTAAAATAATGTTTGTATTATTATTATTATTATTATTTTTTTTTTTTTTTTTTGCTTTAGCAACTAGCTGAAATAAAATAAGTTAAAATTTCTTTCAGTTAATGTATATTTTAAGTATTTTTTTTTTTTTAAATGGTTTTAGTTATGGATAACGATAATAGCCCTGGTAGTCGATGCATAAGCCATGCACAATATACACACAGAAACTATAAACTGTAGTTATGCAATTGGGAGCATGTCCAGTGCAGTTATTTTGGCCTGTAGATATTTGTTAGCATGCATGCATTATGCAGCTTAAACACATGCGCCAGTGTTTTCTGTCTCATTGTAATGCATTTGTGCTGCAGGGGAGTTTGAGACGGACAGCACAACTTCCTCTTCTACCAGGAAACGGAGGGACTCTGTGAATAACACTAGCATCAACGGCGTGGAGAAATAAACCTGACTCTGAAGCTGGCTCCTGTGAACGGACGGAGCGTCAGATGAGATGATGAAGGGTGGGACTGGCTCAGGTCTGGTCAGACGCAAGACTACACTGTGTTTAGTTAGCTGTTAAACTACAGAGACTGGTTAACCAGGTTAGATCCCGAGCAGTGCTGTGCGTCACGCGAGACTCGTAACTGTGCTGTCATATGTCACTCATGTATTTTACTGTATGCAGCTGATTTCAGATTATGTTATCATCTCATATAATGTGTCTACAAACAATCACGTATTTTAAAGTCAACATGAACTCAGAATTTACCCTTTTTACCTCTTAACACGCTTTCTTTTTGTGCATTTTGCTGGTGCATGTTTTTTTGTGTGTGTGTGTGTGTTTGAATGTTTTCTGCTCACCAAGGTTGCATTTATTTGATCAAATGTGTAATATGTGAAATAATATCACTATCTCAAATAGTGTAGATATGTTCAAATGTAATTTATTCTCGTGGTCAAAGCTGAAAAGCTCAAGAAACATTTCTGATTATTATATCAATGTTGAAAACTCGTGCTGCACGATATTTTTGTGGAAACTGTTTTCTTTTATAACATTATTAGTGTCTTTACTGTCACTCCTGATCAACTGAATGCATCCTTGATGAATTAAAGTATTAATTTTTATAAATAAATACATATCTTACTCCCCCAAACTTGGGTAAAATGGCTTGTGAAAGGCGTTTCATGTCGACTTTCTGCAGACAAGGCTGTTTTCTCCAGACTGAATTCAGAATCTGATGATGATGTACGTGAAGCGGAGGATGTTTAATGTGTTTGTTTCTGACGTTCATCAGCTGCCGCTGTTTTCAGTTATTTCTTATGAAAGCTCGTTTCAGCCACCGAATATAAATTCAAGTAATTACGACCTTTTAATCTCACAATTCTGACTTGTTTTTTTTTTTTTAAATTAGGAGATTCATACAATTCTAAGAAAAATCAGCAGGTTTATAACTTATAATTACGAGACATAAACTTGCAAGTGCAAGAAAAAAGTCGTAAACATTAGATTTAAAAAAAATCAAAGTTGTGAGAAAATAGTCATTATTGCCCATTTATTTATTTTTGTATTCCTTGGAGGAAACAAGATTATCAAAATAAGAAAGATCACATTTCTGACTTATTTTCTCACAAATCTGAGGATTTTTTTTCCTCGCAATTTCTGACATTTGAAGTTTTTACATTAAAATCTAAATTAATTACATTTTTAACAAATCTAAATATTTCATTTCATTAATCTCAAAAGTTTATATCTTTCAATTCTTCAATTTCAGTGTCTCACAATTCAGATTTTGTTTAATCTCACCTTTCAGATTTATTTTCTATTGTTTTATCTTTCCTCACAATTTAGATTTTTTTACTCTCACATTTCTGACTTTTTGTCGCACTTCTGATTTTGAATCAAAATTTAAATTAATTTACATTTAAAAAAAATACAAATTGCATTCATCTCAAAAGTTTATATCTTTAAATTCTGATTATTTTTTTGTATTATTTTTTTTTTGTCTCACATTTCTGACTCGCAATTCAGATTTTGTTTAATCCCACCTTTGACTTTTATCTCACATTTCAGATTTTCTTTTTTCTCACATTTCGGACTTTGTGTCACGGTTAATATTCAACATTTAGGACATCTTGCATTTGCACAGTTCAAAATTGAATCCAGCAAACCCTATAAGAAATACAGTTTATGTGCCGTGCAGAGAAAGGCAAAAAAGAAACCATAAACAACATCACATACACTCGTGAGACTAGAAATAAACTCAGAATACAGAGAAAAGCATCAGAATTCTGAGATGAAGAGGTCTCTGTTTTATTGTTTTATTCATCGGTGGAAATGAGCTGCTGTAGTGTTTGCTTTTGCATGTCTGTGAGAGTCATCTGCTTCATACGTGTGTCGTGTTCATATGATCCTGATCATCACGTGACTCTTACACCAGTGTTCAAGCGTTTACAGACCGCATGCATGCTTTAATAACTAGCAGCTGTGAAACATTTCAATGCCTTTTGTCCTGATTGTTGCATCTCATGTAAATTGTAAATGATTTCAGTGTTATTAAACAGATAGTTTTCTGTGAAGAATGGCATAACGTGACTGAACTCTGCAGCTTTTCAGTATATGATGTTTGTTTGCTCACAGTTTACATGCAGCTATTTGGGATGTAACTGAAGTTTACGATTAAATTTCATCTGTATCTTGTGATTCTGTGTTTTCCTGTATTTTTTCTGTTATTAATTTTGGTTTTGGGGTTTTCTGCCTTTTCTTAACCAACACAATAACTCAAAAAGGCATTTGTTTGTCTGCGCAGAAGCAAAAATATTGCAGCCAGATCATCATTGGATGACTTTTAATATACAGTTGTATGTAGATTATATATATATATATATATATATATATATATATATATATATATATATATATATATATATATGTATATATATATATATATAAGTCATATAATAATATCATTAAATCATAAAAGGTATATTTTATAATAAATGTAAAAATATTTTATAATAATATTATTATTATTATATTAATTATACAATAATAGTTATTTATTATTAATAAAATATTGTATATTGTATATTATTTTTCTATAATAATTTAATTTCTAATAGAATAATTTATATAGTATATATTTAATAATATATATTTCATAATAATAACAAATATAATATAATATATTCACACATTTTACATTTTTATTTATTTTACAGTAGTACAACAATAATTATTATTTTTTATATTTATAAAATATCTATAATTCTAAAATATATTTTATAATAAATGTATAAATATTTTATAATAATGATAATATTATCATTATATTAATTATACAATAATTGTTGTTATTACATATTATTAATAAAATATTGTAAATAATTTTTCTATAATAAATTATTTAATTTATAATAGAATAATTTATATAATATATGTTTAATAATAACATAAATATAATATATACACTTATTTTATTTTACAGTAGTTACAACCAATAATAATTATTATTTTTATATTTATAAAATATAATTCTAAAAGATATATTTTATAATAAATGTATAAATATTTTATAATAATGGTAATATTATTACATGAATTATACAATAATAGTTGTTATTATTTATTATTTTCCTATAAGAAATTATTTCAATAATTTACAATAGAATAATTTACAATATATATTTAATAATAACATAAATATAATAATACACACACGCACACACATTTTTTATTATTTTATTTATTTCACAGAAGTAGTTACAACCAATAAAATATTGTGGCTGGTTAGGAGGTTCTTT
>CM045048.1:42500-137500 GCA_024542945.1 allo-octoploid hybrid of Carassius auratus x Cyprinus carpio | reverse complement strand
ATTTACTTTGGCATGCAAAAGACTGATAAATTCATAATTAATGGCATGGCTGGTTCAGTCGACAGAAATGCGGGACACACGGGCCTATAATAACTGCTGAAATGTTTGCGGGGCAAATCTCAGGTCAGTCTGAGCGCTCATGGTATGCACAGTCATCTTTAAGTTTCTAAAGAGTAATCGACGATGCGATCGCACATTTCACAAGATCCACTTCAGCTGTCACTAGCCAAGGGTGAATAAGCCTTGTGTATGTGCTTTAACTAAATACTGAATCACGCGCCACACTCAAGGCCATCGCTTCAAATCGCCTGTCCAATTCAGCCAGAAATGACTCAGTCCACCACATTTTTATTAGCGAGTTTATAAAGAAAACAACGAATATTTGTTAACTTGCTAAAGCTGGAAAATAACGAAAAGAGAGTCCTCTCATGTCCTCTCAAGTTAAGAACCATCCGCGACTCGGGAGGATATGGGACTTAAATAATTCATTTAACCCAAAACGTACTTATTCTAACCACTAAAATAATAAAATAATACAAATAAAATGAGAAAATGTTAATTATTTAATTTTTATATTTTATTTATAGCTCAGACAAAATCATTATTGGCTCTCGTCTGGGGGGGCAGTGCCCCCCCCCCCCCCCCCCCCAGCCCCCCTAAACTCCGCCTATGACGTAAAGGTTAGTGTACACTTACTACAGATGGTGTGTTTGTTGTGAATGTCTTTGTCTAAAAGTTGACTTTATTTCCACAGACTCACTGTGACAGTCACATGGATGTCACAGAAGCCAATGTACATGAAGCTTCACTCAACAGTCCTCTCGCAAAAGACACGCCTGTCAAAAACAAAGAGAATCAGGGTAAATTCATGTATGATGCTCAACTTATCTTTTTGCTAGGATGTAACAAGCATTCTAAAAAAAAGAACATTACTGTAGTTAAAACAATATTAAAGAATATAAATAAAAAATTTAATAAATAATAGTAAGTAAAATATTGTTGTTGTAAAAAATTCAAATTTGTAATAATTTGAAAAAAAGTTATTGTTAGTAGTAAATAGTACATGTAACTTTTCGAAACTTAAAAATCAAAGGAAAATAGCGAAAAAAAAAAAAAAAATATATATATATATATGTATGTATGTGTATATATATATATATTAGCAGTAAATTGTAAATGTAATTTTTTAACACGTCTAAAAATAAAATAAAAATAAATATTTATATATAAATAAATACAGACCTTTTAAGTTTTTGTTTATAGTGCCTTTAAACATCTTAATGCATCACTGCATGCAAACATTCTCCTCAGGATCGGTGCCAGAGAGTCCAACGTTCTTCAACTCCAGTCCGTTTAAGGTTCTGTCTCCTCACCCGCCCAAATTCCTCAAATCTCTCTTGCCACTGAAGGAGGAGAACAAAGTCAAACGTTCTCTGGAGTCACAGCCTTTGCTGGGACAGGAGGTGATTAACACACACACACACACACACACACACAATACTTCGTTCCCATTATGTCTCACATTTTCACACATCATTCATATTGTGTTTCCACCCTCCATATTCTCACAAATTTTATGTTCTGATAATGATTCAGGCTCTAATCCCTGTCTTAAAGTGTTTCTAAGTGTCTCTCAGTCCACAGAGAAGCTGTCTTTCAGACAGGGGCCAAAGTAAACACTAAATTAAGGTCCAAATGCAAGTGAAAATCACCAATCGGCTGGTAATTTCATTGGGATCTTTAAGATGATCCTGATGATGCTTTGTAAGAATCCTCATCTGAATCTTACTAGTGACATTAGTTCAGCTTAAATCAAAGATGTATAATAAAATTTGCTTAAGAAAAATGAACCACCCAAATGTAAATATGATTACAAAATGTAAAACAAAAAAGCAAAATATAATTTTCAGTGAATTTTTTTCTTTTTGCTTGTAAATTCACCTCATATTAGTTAATTTTGGACCCTGTTCCCAGCATGCCTCAGTCCCTCAAGCCTGTTCATTTATACAGCCACAGATTTATTCAGACTGACCTCTACATGATGTTGAACCTGTTTACCTGAAGTATGAGTTTAAAGGAATAGTTCACCTAAAAGAATGTTAATTCACTTTATTTAAAGTTTTGATTAAATTTTGATTTAATACGTCTAAAATGTTAAGTAAAGTAATAAAATATTTTCCTTACACCTTAAATATATGTGGGTTTTTATATTTTAATTACATTATTATTTACAAAGAAGTAATGTAAATATTTAAATAAAACTAAAGAATTATATATAATTCTTGGACAAATTATATATACATATATTTAAAATTACTTAAAAATTATATTAAATTACATGAGAAATTATAATGATATAGACTACTGTTTTGACACTTTTCTGTAATTTTTTTCAGGGTTATCATTCATTAAAACTAAAAATATTATTCAAACTTTAATATATATATATATATATATATATATATATATATATATATATATATATTAGCTGAAAAACTTATTCAGTTAGATACATAGGCAGTATTTCTAATTTTCGTTTAGTTAAATTTAAATAATTAAAATTACTACCTGGAAATAATAACAACTGAACTAAAATAAATTAAACACAAATATATATATTTATTTAAAAAAAAAAAAAAAGAGAAAAGCAAATAAAATATTACTGAAATAAAATGAAAAATTAAGCTAAAATTAAAATGAAAACAGAAAATATAAAAATAAAAGCTAATTCAAAGTATTATTTAAAAAGTATACTTTGTAGCATTGTATGTTTAATAGCAGCGCTGATATTTTATAAAACGTCTGATTTTGTGTTCAGTGAAGAAAGATGTAAATAATATGAGGAATGTCAGAACAACATGAACATGAGTTTTTGTGACAGCTGTTCCTTTAAAAGCGCTGAATCTGTGGCTGTGTGCATGTGCACTCACCTGTTGGCTCTGCTGCATGGCCCGTGTGAAGTGTGCTGTTGTGCCCTGTTTGCAGAGCATGTGTTAGTTTGCGGACCCCGACGGCCCCTGGTCCAGACCCAGGGCTCAGAGCGAGGGTCGTGGCACCAGTGACATCAGCAGCAGCTCAGCCAATCACAGACAGCCCAGACTGAGCACTGATCTCACTCACACGCAGCCGCACGCTGCTGTAAGTCAACACACGCATGTCGCATACTACTTAGTACTACTAGGAAGGGCTCTCTTGAAACTGTCGATTGCCACAGAAAATAATTTTTAACCTGTCCATTATGTTGTATATTTCTTTTAAATATGATACCTTTTTTAATTTTTTTTATTTTATTTAATTTTAAATCTAAAACATTGCATTGCAAATATTTTCCTTACACCTTGAATATATGTGGGTTTTCTTAATCATTATTTACAGAAAAGTTGTTCAACATATTTTAATTAAAACTATAACATTTTATATAATTATTAGAATTTATATATTTTATATAAAGTTATATATATATACATATATATGTATTTTTTACATAAATATTAAACATTAAACATTAATATTAATAAAAGATACTGCAAATTAGTTTTTCAAGAACAAGGAATTTTAATAATGTGTGTGTGTATATATATATATATATATATATATATATATATATATAATTTTAAAATTTGTAAAACATATGAACATATAACACTATTATAAAACTATTATATTTTTGCATTATTATTGCAGTTATTGACAAGTAACTGACAGCATCCCACGCGTAATTCCTTGGTATTATCTTGAAAATAACTTTTTAATATTTCTTCTCGTAAACAAATTCATTACATTCATATACAAACAGGACGGTTTAATTTCTGCATTGCATCACTTTTAAAATGTATGATGCTGCCTCATCATCGTCATCATCTCATTGTATCCCATCTTCCTCATATGAATGATAAGTAACTGCATGAATCCCTCAGCTTGTGTTTAACTACTGCAGCACTTCACATACCACACTGCTTGTTACAAAGCTAATTAACTCTCACTGCTTTTATATTCAGGAGAGTTGTCTGCGCTGGAAGTGCTCGATATGATACACTTTCAGCTGACGAATCTGCTGTGTGTATTTTTGATGCACAAGAAGCTAATCAAGCCACTGTGTTCCCTATATTTCTGAAATAAAATAATTTTACTTACAAGTATCATATGTGTTAAGTTACTATGAATTCATTGATTATATGCACCACTTTGGATACGTACGCACTATGAGGTGTAACGGTATGCAAACATGACGGTTCGGTAAGGTTTCGGTACAGCAGGGGGAAAAACTAAACATAAAATTGCTTCTTATTAAACAGTGGTTTACTGAACAAATGGCTCTTACTTAAATAAATTAAATTATAATAAAAATTTTCTTAGGGATAAAAATCTACCTCAGATTCTGCTCTAAACTATAGGGTTACAATTAACAACTGAGCCCAATCTTAAATTAAATTAATATTTATTTTGATATAATAATCAACACTCGGATTTAAAAAATGTATGCAAACATGTAAATTGCACATAATGCAGTTTTTAAATGCAAATTTCTATTTGTTGGTGAAAAATGATTATTTACACAGTGGCTGTCATAATGTGTTTCATAACAGATTTATTTAAACATACATTAAATAATTAAGACATCACTAACAGGGAAAGTAAAATATAATGAGTATATAGTGTAATTTTTCGAGAAATGCTCTTCTCTAGACTTTATTTCTCTAGCGAACTAACGAGCTGTGGACACTGATGACTGCCTGAGGTTAATGAAATGCTACATGACATTTTGTTTACATGTTTTATTGCCTTCTTTCCACGGTTGAAACACTGATTGAGCGACTACATGAGGCATGAGATGTTCATTCATGTTTATTTTAACATTAAAACTAGTAGTAAAGAGGAAGGGGCGATCGTGCTGCCATTGAAATGAGGCTTTATACAGCGATCTGTCGCGCCACATCAAAGAGCGTTAAAACTGCATTTATTATTTGAATTTCCTTGAATGTCACTTGAAAGATGAGACTGTGTAGCAATATGTAAAACTGGAAGTTTCCAATGAAGTAACGTGCATGCTGTGGTTAAACCAATGCTGTATTTGTTCTTTACACATGTGTACCGAACCGAAAGACCCACAAAATTTCGGTACGACTATGTGTACCATTACACCCCTAGTACGCACTATAGGTGCGCCATTTTCCAGATCAGAGTTCTGAGGCTCTGTGCCATCACAATTGATCCTTTATCAAACATGAATAAATTGGCAGCTTTTATCATTCTGACACCAAACACTCTACTGACCGAAAGCCAGTACTCGGGTGGTATATATACTGCTCTATGAACCACATCTGCAGCACCATTCAGTTGCCAGGTGTGGTCATTGCTCTAGGCTGGGGGTGATCATAATGTAATGGCTTATTGGTGTGAAAATCTAAATTCTTAGGTGACATATTGCTTCGATGCTTCCAGTGTAGATGACTGAAATGATTTAACACTGGATGTATCCATTATCAATACCCTGTTGTAGACAAAATGACGGAAAAAAGTAGAGGATGTGCTTCAGGATTTCTTTACAAGGGGATGGTAGAGTCCCTCCTGATCACTGCTTTGCTGTTTGTTTCATGTTTCGTCATTGATGATTTATCAGGATTCAGAGGAGGAGGATCCTGACATGGATTCAGCCTTCATCCGTTCCAACGATCCATGCCTCTGGTCTCTGGAGCTCCAAAACTTCAAGCCTTACATCCCAGAGGATTTTGCCAACTTTGAGGTGTACAATGCCAACCTTGACACCCAAGAGGGGGCCATGTGTGTGCATGGAGAAATGGCGCCGGGGATCGGAGAGTTAACAGGGACACAGGCTGTGGAAAAAGAAGTGTCCTGTAGTCCCACGGCCAGCTCATGCACGAGCGGCTACTTCTCCCATAGTGCCTCGAACGCCACGCTCTCCGACGTGTTCTTCAGCGGTAGCGATAGTTGCGACCAGCTCAACAGCAGAGAACCTGCAGACCCTCAGGAAGCACCGCACGGAAGAGGGTTGCATCCTTCCAGAAGTGCCTTGGGATCCTGTCCAGCCCAGACTGTTCCCACTCAGCCCTGTTCCCATCACTGCACTGACTGGCACTGTTCCTCTTGGCTTCCCCGCAAATTTATCCAGAGCATCAGTCAAGAATTCACAGACTTTAAGGGTGCAGATGATGGTGTATCAAAAGAAGGCCTTGGTAACATCAGATGGAAGGCGGAATCGATTCCTCCAAACTTTAAGGGTGTAGATGATAGCGTAGAAGAAGACAACCTTGGTAACATTGGATGGAAGGTGGAATCGATTCCCCCAAACTTTAAGGGTGTAGATGATAGCGTAGAAGAAGACTACCTTGGTAACATTGGATGGAAGGCGGAATCGATTCCCCCAAACTTTAAGGGTGTAGATGATAGCGTAGAAGAAGACAACATTGGCAACATTAGATGGAAGGCGGAATCGATTCCCCCAAACTTTAAGGGTGTAGATGATAGCGTAGAAGAAGACTACCTTGGTAACATTGGATGGAAGGCGGAATCGATTCCCCCAAACTTTAAGGGTGTAGATGATAGCGTAGAAGAAGACAACATTGGCAACATTAGATGGAAGGCGGAATCGATTCCCCCAAACTTTAAGGGTGTAGATGATAGCGTAGAAGAAGACTACCTTGGTAACATTGGATGGAAGGCGGAATCGATTCCCCCAAACTTTAAGGGTGTAGATGATAGCGTAGAAGAAGACAACCTTGGTAACGTTGGATGGAAGGCGGAATCGATTCCCCCAAACTTTAAGGGTGTAGATGATAGCGTAGAAGAAGACAACCTTGGTAACATTAGATGGAAGGCGGAATCGATTCCCCCAAACTTTAAGGGTGTAGATGATAGCGTAGAAGAAGACAACCTTGGCAACATTAGATGGAAGGTGGAATCAATTCCCCAAGGCATGGATCCCCTGCCCCAGTGCCATCTCCACAATGGCAAAGAGTCTCCCAGTGTCCCAGCACCTTACGCCAACCCCCCGCTGGAAAAAAATCAAGGACTCAAGTACTTTGCGGATATAGAACCTTCAGTGGACTCTAGCGAGGACGAGAATGGACCAGTTGCTCAGTTGCCAGACTGGATGGCCCCCGGTGAGCAAGTTTGGGTGGGCAAAAGGAGTGGGATGGTGCATTATGTTGGAGGGGTAGAGTTTGCCAAAGGGATCTGGGTTGGAGTAGAGCTGGACCTTGCAGTAGGTAAGTGAACTCTTCCATGTCTTGCTCTTTGACGCTGAATCCCAACTCAACTCCTTGTAACCTTAGACCTTTCTCTTCCTTCCAAAGGCAAACACAATGGTACAGTCCAGGGAAGGGTGTACTTCCGGTGTGCCACAGGTCATGGCATCTTCGTGAAGCCATCCTGTTTGACTCGACAACCTCCGTCCATAGACACCGAACCTCAACCTGTGCTTCAGTAGGAGCAGGACATTTACCCAATGGTTTGTAGACGATCTCTTCGGCACCAACGACCGCCTGGACAAACCAAGTGCTAACAGAATCCATCCTTCTGATTTGTTCATCACGTTAGAGATTTGTTGGTTCCTCTGATTCCATGGCAATAAACCCAACCTGTGTGTCTTGTGTTGACGTTGTAGGCCTATTTCAGTATCGTCTTTGAATGTCGAGAGTTGCACAGTTGCACAAACACGTTTTATATATCATGTATAGCTGTAATACTAACATCCGTCTTGGTTCATTGGTTACCACTTCTTATATGACTAAATGTATTAATCCAATGATGCCTAACTCTAATAGACTTTAAGTGAGTCTGAGATTTGGATGTCTGTTCAAGGTAAGAATGTACTATTGTTTATGACCATTTTGTTTGCGTGATTACTGTATATCAGGTATTACCAAAGACATAGCCTTTCAAATCTGCTGTGCAAACTTCTTATGTAGATTACTTTGGCGACGTGTTTTATGCTTGTGTACTTTAATATGTGTTCGACCGATTTATGCTAATATGCTAAGTGCCATATTTCTGGTTGGAAGGCCACATGGCCATCAGAACTTCAAAATTGTGGTCAATTTGTTTTTTTATAGATTTAATAGTATTTTGATTGGACGGCAAGCCAGATGCTCGTACTTGTGTTGTGTCACTGGCTTGTTGAGTTCTGTAACTGTTGAAGGACTGCCAATATTTCGGTTAACAGGGCTGTCTGAACGCTTGCACTGGAGTAACTTATCCTGGATGCACATTAAGTTACGTAATGCACAGACTTTTACGCATTCTCAGATACTGATTTGACGCTTCTCAGGAGGTTGATGGAAGTAAGGTCACCTAGTTTGGAGAGCATCTTGTTTTCTCTATCAGACCCTTGCCGGTAGGGAGTGTTATTGGAAAACGCAGATATCCTGGTTTGCTTCGTATCAACTTTAGACCAGAAATGCCCTAAAGTACTGACACAAGCCCTGTTTATAAACAGGGTGTTTTTAGATAATCAACTTCTAGGTTCACCCACATAATAATGAAGCTTTCGAGCATTTAAATCCATGTGTGTTTGACTGTCGAGTAGGATTTTTATTAGTATGTGATACTAAAGCCAATATTAATGTTTTTTATAGGTATAAATGGGAGATGGGCAATATCGGGGAATGGGACGTAGCTTGAGTATGTTTAGTGCCATAACCGGTGCTGTTATCATTGCTCTGTTTTACCTGAAGAACTGTGGCTCTCATAAGAAGTGAATACTATTGCTGTCAATGGAGACGGAAAAATGAAAACCCAAGACCATTCTTAAAAGAAAACAAAGCTGCTCTCCTTGACAAGGAGCTGTACACAAAATGTATGAACATAGTATTTACAATATTATAAAATGTACAGAATTGTATTTATATTGTATCTCTGCAGATGTTGGTACAAAGATGTTGTAGAATACAGAACGTTTACAAACACTTTTGTCTGTGTTTTCTTCCTTTGAATGACATTTATCGGTTGTTTTTCATTTGATTTGAGAGGCTTGCTCATAAAACTTTGGGTGAACTACTCATTTATCATGTTAGAGATAATCTAATAATTGTACTTAAGCATAAACAATGTTTATTTGCTGAAATATTTACATTTAAAGACTAAATCCTCAAGCATATAATTATTCATTGATTATCTTGGGGGGTTTTTCCCACTGATAATCTTCAACCACAATGTAGTTTCACTAGAAAAACCACACGCCCTGAATTTAGTTCATTAGTTCTCAGATTTAGACAAAATCAGTGGAACAGTTTTTAAAGCGAAGTGTTTTAATGAATGATTATTTGAAGGGAGTAGCTACAACATGTGTATTTTGACAAGAGTGTGTTGTACTGACCTTATGTTTGATTGATTGGCTGATTTCTTATCTTCCCCAGAAGTAGGTTGTCAACCCTGACTCTGATCTTTGATCTACATTATTGTGTTGAGTTACTGGGTCACTAGGGCTGCGTCTGAAATCACGTTGAGTCACTGTCATTCATAAATCCTCTCCTGTGGCCTCATGGGACTGTAAATTGTCCATCATACGCACACTTTAGAATCACGCCGGAAGCAGTAGGTCATCCGTGGTATTTTATGCCTACTCTTTTACTGTGAATACTGTCTATTCGGACATACTCTACCAGTCAAAAGTGTTTGAACAGTAAGATTTTTAATGTTTTTTAAAGACTTTTTTTCTGCTCATCAAGCCTGCATTTATTTAATCCAAAATACAGCTAAAGCAGTAATATTGTGAAATATTTTTACTATTTAAAACAGCTGTTTTCTATGTGAATATCTGTTAAACTGTAATTTATTTCTGTGATGCGCAGCTGTATTTTCAGCATCATTACTCCAGTCTTCAGTGTCACATGATCTTCAGAAATCATTCTAATATGCTGATTTGCTGCTTAAGACACATTTATTATTATTAAGTAAATTTTTTTAGGATTCTTTGATGAATTGAAAGATCCAAAGATAAGCATTTATCTGAAATAAAAAGCTTTTGTAACATTATACACTCTACCATTCAAAAGCTTGGTCAGTATTATATTTTAATTTTTTATTTTTATTATTTGTTTGGGGGGGGGGGTTAATATAGAAATAAAAATGCTTTTATTTAGCAAGCAAGGATGCTTGAAATTGATAAACAGTCATTTATAAAGTAAATACATTTATAATGTTACAAAGTATTTCTATTTCAGATAAATGCTGCTCTTCTGAACTTTCTATTCATCAAAGAATTCCACTGAACACTGGGGTAATGATTCTGAAAATTCAGCTTTGATCACAGGAATAAATAGCAAAAATAAATAGAAAGCAGCTATTTAAAATTAAAAAAAAATATTTCACAATATTACCGCTTTTGCTTTATTTAGAATCAAACATATATATATATATATATATATATATATATATATATATATATATATATGTATATATAGGCCTTCCAATCAAAGATACAAAGGATTAAATCATTGCTTTAGTATATCATTTGAACCGGCAACAGGCACCAAAAATATTCTGACATTTAAACGGATAAAATTAATCATTAGTCACGTGAGAGTGAGTAAGCAATATGGTCAACCACTGAGGGAAGGTAGATTCTGAGCGTGGGCGTGGTTAGACCAGACAGTGGGCGGGGCGTTAATGTCTGTGGGCGTGGCCTGTGTCCGCGTGTGCGTGAGAGCCTCCAAAACCATACGGCGTGTTGAGTTCTGTCTCCTGACAGACGCGCTAGTTCGCTGCGGTTCTTTCTACCTCATACCAAATCATCCGAGCTCTGTTACTGCTGCTGAAACTTTGGCCCTGTTTGAGTCGTCGTGAGGATGCACAGCTCTCAGAAGGACACCACATACACCAAGATCTTCGTCGGAGGTCTTCCGTATCACACCACCGACTCCAGCCTCAGGAAATACTTTGAGGTGTTTGGAGAAATCGAGGAAGCTGTTGTCATTACTGACAGACAAACGGGGAAATCCAGAGGCTATGGATTTGTAAGCTGTCTCTCTGTCTGTCTATCTATCTATCTATCTATCTATCTATCTATCTATCTATCTATCTATCATCAGTGTTATTTTTGTAAAGATACTATTCATAGATCAGAGATACTGTTATAGTTTTTATTATTTTTAACCAGTTTTTATATTTTCCATTTATATTTTAATTTTAATGAGTTTTAATAATTTTCCTCTGATTTAGTCATTTTTAGTGTGTGTGTGTGTTAGTCTATTACTTTTTATTAATATTATTCATAAGTTTTATTTTGATATTTTAGTAAAACTTTTAGTGATTTTGTTGTGTTTTTGTAATGTATATATAAATATAGCTATTTTAATACATCAAGTTAAACCAAATTAAAATGAGAAAGGTTGCTTTGTCAACTAGTTGAAATAAAACAGTATTTTTATGGCTTAAGTTTTAGTTCACTATAATAGCCCTGATTGTTGTCTGTCACATTCACACGGAGCATCACTGAAAACCCTGAGTTTGTCTTGTGCTCCTCGTCTCGTGTATGTTTAGGTGACGATGTCTGATCGAGCCGCGGCAGAAAGAGCCTGTAAGGACCCAAACCCCATCATAGATGGCAGGAAAGCCAACGTCAACCTGGCGTACCTCGGGGCCAAACCACGGATCATGCAGCCGGGTAAGAAGATCCGGTCACTTCTGCTCACCAAACCTGCATTTATTTAATCAGAAATACAGAAAAAGCAGTAATATTGTGAAATATTTTTACTATTTAAAATATCTGTTTTCTATGTGATTATCTGTTAAAGTGTAATTTATTTCTGTGATGTGCAGCTGTATTTTCAGCATCATTACTCCAGTATTCAGTGTCACATGATCTTCAGAAATCATTCTAATATGATGATTTGCTGCTCAAGAAATATTTATTATTATTGTTATTATTTAAAACAGTTGAGTGCATTTTTTTCAGTATTCTTTGGTGAATAAAAATCAGCATTTATCTGAAATAAAAGGCTTTTTTTTTTAACATTATACACTCTACCATTCAGAACATTGGAGTCAGTATCATTTTATTTTTATTTTTTTGGTGAAAGAAATTCTAGAAATTAATACTTTTATTTAGTAAGGATGCTTTAAATTGGTCAAAAGTGATGATAAATACATTTAGAATGTTATAAAAGATTTCTGATTTCTTCTGAACTTTCTATTCATCAAAGAAACCTGAAAAAATTCTACTCATCTGTTTTCAACATAATAATAATAATTAATATTTTTTGAGCACCAAATCATCATATTAGAATGATTTCTGAAGATCATGTGACACTGAATACTGGAGTAATGATGCTGAAAATACAGCTGTGCATCACAGAAATAAATTACAGTTTAAAAGAGATTCACACAGAAAACAGTTATTTTAAATAGTAAAAATATTTCACAATATTACTGCTTTTGCTGTATTTCTGATCAAATAAATGCATATTTGATGAGCAGAAGAGACTTCTTTAAAAAACATTAAAAATCATACTGTTCAAAAACGTTGTACTTTTGGTCATTATATGCGTTTTTCTTGTATTATTAAAATATAAAAATAAATAAATGCAATAAGGTTCCGTTTTTTCACAGGGTTTTCATTTGGTGTCCCCCAAATACACCCTACCTTTATCCAACGGCCTTATGGGTAAGTATAACACAACTATTGATATTGTTTTTGTAGTTTCATTAGTTTTAAAGGAATATTCACCCTAAAATGAAAATTTGCTGAGAATGTGTTCACCCTCAGTTCATCCGAGATTAGGATGAGTTTGTTTCTTCGGCAGATTTGGAGAAATGTAGCATTGCATCACTTGCTCTGCAGTGAATGGGTGCCGTCAGAATGAGAGTCTGATAAAAACATCACAATAATCCACAGCACTCCAGTACATCAGTTAACATCTGGAGAAGACAGAAGCTTTTCTTTCATTCTTTTCTCTTTTTTTTTCACACAGCGTTCATATATTGTTAAATATATAAATATGAGGATATTCCGACGGCACCCATTCACTGCAGAGCAAGTGATGCAATGCTACATTTCTCCAAATCTGACGAAGAAACAAACTCATCCTAATCTTGGATGTGTATTAACAGCCAAATCTAAATTTTTTGGGCTAAAATAATCTTTTAAGCCCTCTCTCATTCATCTACATTCTCTTATGTAAAAATATGATGTTGTAAAAGATCTCATCTTAGACTAATTGTTTTGTCAGTGCCTTGCTTTAAAGGTGTTGTGTGTATCACATTCGAGTCATTAGAAGTAAATAATTCATAGGTTGATTCCTAGCTTTGAAAATGACACGCTTCACCTTTAAAGAAATATTAGTGATCCTCATATTCCTAGCTGTTGCAATACTCCGTAAAGGATATGTGTGTTGATTTCTGTGCATTGTGGATGGATTCCTGTGTCATATAATGCTGTTCTCCTTGTGTCGTAGAGATAGTGAGGACGATCATTCCCCGTTACTGTATCCTCCCCCTTTCCGCCAGGTTATGAGGTGTGTGCGTCTGCATTTTACCTGTGTGGATGCTGTGTGCGTTTTATTTGCTTAACTCCTGAAAAGTCTTCGTCTGTGTCTTCCTCTTCCCAGCCGTGACTCAGTGTTACTGTCTCTCTCTGATCTGACAGGCTCGCGTTTGGTTAACGTTACCTAAGAAGTGAACGAGCCGAACAAAGTCAGAATTCATAAGCGCTACCGGTAGACTCAAACACGATGGTGATTAGCTTGCATGGACGTTGTTGTTGTTGTTGTTGTTGTTTTTGGAGAGTAGCTTTGGTGTGCGTTTGGATCTGAAGTGGTTTTTATAGCTAAACCGTGTGCTTTAATAGAAATGAGTGAATAAGGTAAGACGTGGGGGTTCGGGCTGATGGTCGTATCTTTTGCCATTTTCCATGTTCTTTCTCGATTTGTTGATTGTGCACAGCTTGTTTGAGTTTATTTTTATTTATTTTTTCATTTAAACGGGCGTTTCGGCATTTTGTTGTTGAAGGGCTCAGAGTCTCCCTCAAAACAAAACAACTCACGGCTTGCATGCTGCTGTGTATCTCGTGCCTCTAATTGAATATTTTACTAATGAATCATTTGCCTTTAATTTGTCTTTTCTTCTTACAGTGACTTAGATTCTCTTTTCTCAAAACCTCTTTGTGAATTCAGTTCTATGCCAGGTGACTTTTAATACGGTTTTGGTGTTAACATATTTCTAAATTTAAATAAAATAAGCTAAAAATAAAATATTCAGCTGATTTTAATACAGTTTGGTGTTAACATATTTCTAAAATAAAATTGAATAAAATATTCAGTTGATTTTTATACAGTTTGGTGTTAACATATTTCTAAAATAAAATTGAATAAAATATTCAGCTGATTTTAATACAGTTTGGTGTTAACATATTTCTAAAATAAAATTAAATAAAATATTCAGCTGATTTTAATACAGTTTGGTGTTAACATATTTCTAAAATAAAATTGAATAAAATATTCAGCTGATTTTAATACAGTTTGGTGTTAACATATTTCTAAAATAAAATTAAATAAAATATTCAGCTGATTTTAATACAGTTTGGTGTTAACATATTTCTAAAATAAAATTAAATAAAATATTCAGCTGATTTTAATACAGTTTGGTGTTAACATATTTCTAAAATAAAATTAAATAAAATATTCAGCTGATTTTAATACAGTTTGGTGTTAACATATTTCTAAAATAAAATTAAATAAAATATTCAGCTGATTTTAATACAGTTTGGTGTTAACATATTTCTAAAATAAAATTAAATAAAATATTCAGCTGATTTTAATACAGTTTGGTGTTAACATATTTCTAAAATAAATTAAAATAAGCTAAAATAAAATATTCAGCTGATTTTAATATAGTTTTGATGTTAACATATTTCTAAAATAAAATAAAATGAGCTAAAATAAAATATTCAGCTGATTTTAATACAGTTTGGTGTTAACATATTTCTAAAATAAAATAAGATTAAAAAAAATTCAGCTGATTTTAATATAGTTTGGTGTTAACATATTTCTAAAATAAATTAAAATAAGCTAAAATAAAATATTCAGCTGATTTTAATACAGTTTAGTGTTAACATATTTCTAAAATAAAATAAAATATTCAGCTTATTTTAATACAGTTTTGGTGTTAACATATTTCTAAAATAAAATAAGCTAAAGTAAAATATATATTTTTTATATTATATTTGATTTCAGTTAAAGTTTATACTATTATAGTTTTAATTAATATTTTGAATCAGTTTTTTATTTTTATATTTTCGGTTTATATAGTTTTCATTTTAAGTTTTGTTTGTTGTATTATTTTGTTGTGTTTTTGTCATTTGTTGTTTTTTCAGTTTTAGTTAAGTGCAGATTGCCTTTGCAAGTAGTTGAAATAAAATATTTGTATATTTTGTTTTATTTCAGTTAAAGTTTTTTTTTATGTTTTAGGTTTTAGTTAACTATAATAACATCATATTTCTAAGCTAAAATCTTGATACTCTAATAAGCGTAAAAAAATCACAGCACACATTTAAATTTATTCATTCATCTTACAAGTGAGGAATACGACACGAAATTCATCTTAAAGAGGCAATAATAACACAAGAAGTGCTAGCAAAATTTCAAATATCACCCAGAATACATAGATATTGGGTAAAATAGTCCATTGTAAATTCATTTAAATGTTTTGATCAATGTTTTCTGTATTGCAAGTATATTTGACATTTCTCTCATTTCATCTAACTTAGATTAATTTAATTTCACTGACATTGTCGCAATGAACTCCTTTGGCTTCTTTGCAGTGGATGCATGAGATACTGCCTTAAAATTTGGCCAAAAGAAGGTAAATTACTGTTAGTTTCAAACATCAGTACTTGCTGCTACATACTTTTTGTTATTTGTATATTTTGTAAAGATAAATCTTTGATTATCTTAAAAAGCACTAAATGTTGAAACGTTGCTTTGGCAACTAGCTGAAATAAAATAAATTTAAGACTTTTTGCATTTTATTTTATTTCAGTTAAAGTTTATACGATTATAGTTTTTATTTGTGTTTTATTTAAGTTTTGGTCATTTATTTGTTTGTTTTTGTCTTTTTTTTTCATTTATTTTTTTATATATGTCTAAATAGTTTAATTACCATTTTAGTACATAAAGTTGATTTAACCACATTAACCAGTACATTAATACATTAGTACATTAACCCCCAGATCCTCCTGTCAACCTTACCTAAAGTCTTAACAGTCTTACTTTACCAAAGTCTTACAAAGATAGGTCCTTTAAAGTATCTTGGAGAGGTGAGGTGTGCAAGTCGCAACATCTAACTACTGGGGTGCCTCAGGGCGCAGTTCTTGGACCACTTCTCTTCTCTGTCTACATGGCATCATTAGGTTCTGTCATTCAGAAACATGGCTTTTCATACCATTGCTATGCTGATGACACTCAACTATACCTCTCATTCCATCCTGATGATCCGACGGTAGCTGCTCGCATCTCAGCTTGTCTAACAGACATTTCTTGCTGGATGAAGGACCATCACCTTCAACTCAACCTTGCCAAGACAGAACTGCTTGTGGTTCCAGCAAACCCATCGTTTCATTACAATTTCACCATCCAGTTAGGCACATCAACCAGAACTCTTTCAAAAACAGCCAGAAACCTTGGAGTTATGATTGATGATCAGTTAACCTTCTCAGACCACATTGCTAAAACTGTCCGGTCCTGCAGATTTGCTTTATTCAACATTAAGAAGATCAGGCCCTTTCTTTCAGAACATGCTGCACAACTCCTTGTTCAAGCTCTTGTTCTGTCCAGGCTGGACTATTGCAACGCTCTCTTGGCAGGTCTTCCAGCCAGTTCTATCAAACCTTTACAATTAATCCAGAACGCGGCAGCAAGATTAATTTTTAATTAGCCAGAAAGAATGTCTTCACACCTCTGTTAATAAATTTGCACTGGCTGCCAATAGCTGCTCGCATAAAATTCAAGGCATTGATATTTGCATACAAAACCACCACTGGCTCTGCACCCCTTTACCTAAATTCATTACTTCAGACTTATGTGCCTCTAGAAGCTTGCGTTCTGCAAGTGAATGTTGCTTTATTGTTCATCCCAAAGAAGCACAAAGTCACTTTTACGGACTTTTACATTAAATGTTCCCTCCTGGTGGAATGACCTGCACAACTCAATCTGAGCAGCTGAGTCCTTAGCCATCTTCAAGAATCGGCTAAAAACACATCTCTTACATCTTTATTTGACCCTCCAACTCTAGCACTCTCTATTCTAATTCTATTCTTTACAAAATAATAAAAAAGCTCTTGTCCCTTTTAGACTTGCACTCTATTTATTTGCTGCTTGTTTTCTAAAAAAAAAACAAAAAAACACTAGCTTTCTAATCTTTTTGTATTCTTTCTGTTTTCTTTTTATTTATTATACCTTTATCAAAAGCAAAAAACAGTCATCTAACACTAGCTTGCTCTGTTCTTTTTCTGTTCTATCTGTTTTCTTTTTATTTATTATATAATTTCAAAAACCCTAGCTACGTGTCCTGTGTTAAGCTAACTGAGACTTGTTCTAGCACTTGTATATCATTGCTCTTTTGTTGATTTTGATTGCCTCCATTGTCCTCATTTTTAAGTCGCTTTGGATAAAACCATCTGCTAAATGACTAAATGTAAATGTAATGTAAAGTGAAAATGAGAAATGTTGCCTTGGCAACTAGCTTAAATAAATTTAAAAAAAAAATCAGTTAAAGTTTATACTATTATAGTTTTAATTATTATTTTGATTAGTTTTTTATTTTTATATTTTTCATATTTTATATTTTTTTTAAATACAACTATATATATATATATATATATATATATATATATATATATATATATATATATATATATATATATATATATATATATATATATATATAATTGTTTATTTTTTTTTTTTTTTTTCAGTTTTAGTTATTTAAGTACAGCCTTGTCTTTGCAACTAGCTGAAATAAAATAAATTTTTATATTTTGTTTTATTTCATGTAATGAAAATGTTTTAGTTAATTGTAATAACATCATAGCCCCTCTTGCAGCAGTGCTTAGAATGTAACCCAAGCTATGCATTTCATTCTAATACATTTCAAAATGCAACAGCATGTGACACTGAGTTTGCATATGATCATGTACTCATGTAAAGAATTTTTCTGGAAACCACAGTCTAGCACTGTATCATACTGCTGACCGATCCAGTACACAGTTACTTCTATCCTTCTGATTCAGTCAACTCGTCCCAATCAAAGACAATGTAAGTCCCAGAGAAGAGCAGGTGCAGTGCTGAACTTTAGTGTGGAGCACAACGACATTCAGAGCGGCGCGAGACAACAGGTGTTCAGAGACACCAGAGATCAGCCCCTGTGTTTGCGATTTACAATAGCTTAAATTAGCCCTGAACTCTGGCAACCCCCAAATGTTCAGGACATGAAGGAGAAAAATATGTTCGTAGTAAGAAAGTTGCCGCTGCGGCTTAGTAACCGGGGTATTTTTAACAATGACACAGTCAGGGCTCAGGGTTAGGTTATATTTTTACCAAGTTCATAATGATACTTTTGTATTAAATCTCATCTAATCTAAGTTTCTGATAGGGGTGTGTTAGATTAATAAGAAAAATGGTTATATACTTTATAATATACAGTATATAAACAATATAAAAGGTAATTGTGAGTTTTTTATTGTTTGTATCAGAGTTAGCGCATCAGAATTGGGATTCTAAGAAATTCTAAGAAGAAAAGTCTGAATTGTGAGATATAAACTTCACAACTGTGGGAACAAAAGTCTGGAATTGCGAGAAAAAAAATTGGAGAAAAAAAAGGTCAAAATTATATGTAATTTTAGAATTTTTAAAAAGTTTGAAAAATGAAATGTACTTTATAGAATAAGGGTAAAAATAAGTAAAAAGTCAAAATTTACGAGATGTTATTTTATAATTTTGATAAAAGCCTGAATAATGAAATGTAATTTTAAAATTCTGAGGGAAGAAAAATAAAAATCATCATATGTAATTTTAGAACGTTTAAAAAAAGTTTGAAGAATGAAATGTAAATTATAGAATTCTGAGGGAAAAAGTCAAAATTTACAAGAGGTAATTTTATAATTTTGAAAAAAGCCTAAATTATGAAATTTAATTGTAAAATTCTGGCGGAAAAAAGTAAAATTACGATATGCAATTTTAGCATTTTGAGTCAAAATTATGAAATGTAATTTTAGAATTTTGAGAAAGTGTCAAAATTATGAAATGTAATTTTTGAATTCTGAGGAAAAAAAAGTCAAAATTTATGAGATGTAATTTTATAATTTAAAAAAAGCCTGAATTATGAAATTTAATTTTAGAATTTTGAGAAAAAGTCAAAATTATGAAATGCAGTTTTAGAATTTTGATAAGTCAAAATTCTGAAATTTAATTTTAGAATTATGAGGAAAAAGTCAGAATGACTAGATCTAATTTTAGAATTATGAGGAAACAAGTCAAAATTGAGATTTTTTTTTGAAAAAAGGCAAGAAAGTCAGAATTACAAGTAATTATACAATTCTAAGAAAAGAGTCAGAATAGCGAGATGTAATTTTAGATTTCTGTGGGGAAAAAATGGAATTGTGAAGTGTAATTTTAGAATTAAAAAAAAATCTTAGATTTTAGATTCTAAGATCACAAGTCACAAATCACTTTTGTGAGAGAGATTTTCTAAGAAGAAAAGTCAGAACTGTGAGATGAAAAATTCGCAAGAATTATATTGTTATTTTGTAAATAAGCTTCCATAAATGCTACATGCCAGTCATCTAGTGATCTAGATTAACTACATCAAAAGAGCTTTGTTGCTACTGCATCTAATTCGTTTACAGTGGACCGTTTTACTCTTCCAGATGAATTGTGAAGCACAGTAATGCGTTGTGTGTTTATGGCGGTTCAGGACTGAGTTAAAGTGTCAGGCCATGTGTTGCTGATAGGAGCGCTGCTCATCTTTCCGTTTATGACAGCAGGGCAACAGAAATAGCCTCTCCACAGCCGCCCCGTCACTCCAGCGGACTGACAGTAAGGAATGGCCTGTTACACACTCCCAACTCATCTATGGCCACATTTAACACCAGCACCTGTTGTTTTTGCATGTTTGCCGCTCAGGACTCATTTCAGCCATGGAAAATTACAAATGAAATCTGCCCAGCAACATATGGACGTGTCTTAACGGTGATTATTTTTGCAGTTTGTCCGGGGCTGCTAGTGGCTCAGAAATTAAACGCTTCGTCTTTAAACTTCCAGCTTTAGCATACATGACTCCAGGCATCTTTACACTGTCAAATTAAAGGTCCTGTTAGCAATGTTAGCCGTTTAGATAACAGATGTTATAGATGCAATGCTGAAGTCAAAAGTGAGAAAAAAAAATATGGAAAATGATTAGTAGATGAAGAATGTTTGTCTTCAAGCATACACTACAAGTCAAAAGTTTTTGAACAGTAAGATTTTTAATGTTTTTTTTTTTTAGTCTCCTGCATTTATTTGGTCTAGAATATGGCAAAAACAGTAAAAAATTTTAAATATTTTTACTATTTTAAAACAGCTGTTTTCTGTGTGAATCTCTGTTAAAATGTAATATTTCTGTGATGTGCAGCTGTATTTTCAGCATCATTACTCCAGTCTTCAGTGTCACATGATCTTCAGAAATCATTCTAATATGATGATTTGCTGCTCAAAAAACATTTATTATTATTATAATTAAAACTTAAAACTTTTTTTTTTCAGGATTCTTTGATGAATAGAAAGATCCAAATATCCAAATATCTGAAATAGAAAGCTTTTGTAACTATAGATAATTATACAAATTATGGCTTTTATTTAGCAAGGATGCTTTAAATCAAAAGTGACGATAAAGACATTTATAATGTTACAAAATATTTCTATTTCAGGTAAATGCTGTTCTTCTGAATTTTCTATTCATCAAAGAATCCTGAAAAAAATTCTACTCAGCTGTTTTCAACCTAATAATAATAATAATAAATATTTCTTGAGCAGTAAATCAGCATATTAGAATGATTTCTGAAGATCACGTGTCATTGAAGACTGGAGTAATGATGCTGAAAATACAGCTTTGATCACAGAAATAAATTACATTTTAAAATATATTCAAATAGAAAGCAGTTATTTTAAACAGTAAAAATATTTCACAATATTACTGCTTTTGCTTTATTTAGAATCAAATAAATGCAGGTTTGGTGAGCCGAAGAGACTTCCTTTAAAAGCATTAAAAATCTTACTGTTCAAAAACTCTTGACTGGTAGTGTATATAATTTATTTATTTTAATTTATTTTATTTTATTTTGCTTTGTGACTAAGCACATTTACCCTCCTGGTTCCTCAAAAATATTTATTATATTATATTATATTCATCATTGTAAGATTTTCTGTAGTGCATTTTCTGTAATGCATAATTATCTTAATTAATATAAGTCAATTAAGTAATTTTTTATATTCAGTTTTTCGTTTGATTTTGGGGTGAAATGTATTTTACTTATTTGCCGTTGCCTTTGCAGTGTAAAGATGCTGAAAACACAATTTAAGCGCTTGCTGCTTATTTTCCCTTCAGAAGTTGGGCGTTAGATGTGGTGTATTTATCAGATTTCCACTCTTATTCCTCTTCAAGCGTTGTGTGTGTGACGTGTGAACGCACGCGAGTGTGAAACTGGATTTCTCCTCTTTCTTTTCAAGATTGTTTGGTGTGTCAGTAACATTGACCCTGTTTATGATTGCAGAATTGCTGTCAAAGCTACGCTCTGTTTTCTTTTCCTTTTTTTGGAAGGGTGTTTTTTTCTGCTGTGATATTGATTGATCTGTCATTTTTGTTTTATTTGAGTGCAAGGTTAGGCAATATTATGACCTGAACTCGTAATTTGAATGCGGAGTTTGCAAGTGAAATGGATTTGCCAGGATATATCAGTAATATAACAGCTTTCATTTGAAACATCATCAAGAGCTGAAATGGTCCGTTAAAAACTAAAGAAGGACTCTGTTAGTGAAGGCACTATTAATGACTGAAGATGACGTTCATTTAGTGAGTTGGGATTCATCAAGTGCAAGCAGAATGAATGTCTGGGTAAATCATTTATTAATCTTATGGCTGATTTGACTTAAATGCACACAGTTAAATAATAGTTTTGCTTAATTTGACATATTAGATGTTAGATGCATTTAAAAATATTCTGTAATATTTACCTTGATTTTTGTGTTTTATTCATATTTCATATTTGATCTTAAGTATGCATGAAATTATTTCTTTTTTATTAGTACATGTTTTTATTATTCTAAAAAATGCTGAATTTTCACATTTGAAGATTGAGAGACAAAGGTTTTGACAATAAAATCTATTTAAAAATAAATAAATAAAAGAAGCGATACTAAGACATTTATTGAGACCTTCGTATATTCAATACATTTCATATCAATTAAATTAAAGCTTCAGTTTGATAAAAAAAAAGCCAAAAAGGGTTAAAGAATAAAATTAAATAAAATAATTAAATTACAAGACAGATTTGTTGAGGCCTTCATATATTAAATTCAATTTATTTCACTTTTAGGACAGTTTTCAATTCAGTTAAAAAACCTAAAAGGATTATACAACAAAAATCTATATAAAAAAATAAATAAATGAAAATCGGTAAAAGGTTTACAAGATATATTCAGTTAAATTCGATACAAGATTCAATTCGATTAAAAAAAGGTTGATACATTTAAAAAAAAAAAAAAAACAGATACAAACGTTACAAGTCAGATTTGTGACCTTCATATATTCAAAGCAATTAATTTCAGTTCAAAATTCTACTTGTATTTCACAAATGAAGCACATTGTCGTTGTTTTTTAGCATCTGCATTGATAGTTTCAGTAATAGGCTTCACAATAATGCATTTTTCTTTTACACCTGTAAATCCCTGAAAACCTGTTGCATCTTCTGATGTGAAATGACAGAGTTACTGATCACATTGACTCTTCCCAGCATGCTCTATTGTTGATGTGAATAACCCTGTGCTGTTTCATGTTGAAGTCGATGTTCAGCTCGCTCCCAGTCTGATCACATGATCTCTGTGTCCCTCAGGATCCCCGCTCACTATGTGTACCCGCAGGCGTTTGTTCAGCCCAGCGTGGTGATCCCTCACGTCCAGCCGTCCGCCGCTTCGGCCGCGGCGTCTCCGTACCTGGATTACACCGGAGCCGCGTACGCGCAGTACTCCGCCGCCGCCGCCACAACCGCTGCAGCCGCCGCCGCCGCCGCTTACGATCAGTACCCGTATGCTGCCTCGCCGGCCGCCGCGGGTTACGTCGCAGCCGCGGCGGGCTACGGTTACGTCCAGCAGCCGCTAGCATCGCCTGCACCGGGAGCCGCTGCGGCCGCGTTCGCTCAGTATCAGCCGCAGCAGCTGCAAACGGACCGCATGCAGTGAGATCGCTGGAGCGTTTATGACTGTGTCACTTTTTACTGTTTCACCAACTGATATACCTTTTTTATTCTTCTGTTATTGCTATTTTATTTGTAGTATTTAATATTTATTATGGAAAAGAACACTGTAGTTTGTCGTTTATGTGTACAAGAATATTATTTAGGCTACTCACCCTTGTGTCATTAAAAACTTTTTTTTTTTTTTAATGCAACACAAATGGAAGCATTTTGGGTTTGTTATTAAAGCACCGTAAAAGTATCATGTTCGGAAATTATGCAGATGCTTAAACATCAAATCGATAAAATTTCCGCTTTTGTGTCACACGGGGGAAAAAAAATCGGATTTGACCAGCATAAGGGTGAGTAGATGATGACAGAATTAGTTTTTAGGTGAGTTATTTATTTAAAGGAATAGGTTACCCAACAATGAAATTTGGTTGATTCATCCGAGATCAGGATGAGTTTGTTACTTCGTCAGATTTGGATAAATGTAGCATTGCATTACATGCAATGGGTGCCGTCAGAATGAGAGTCTGATAAAAACATCACAATAATCCACAGCACTCCAGTCCTTCAGTGAACATCTGGAGAAGACAAAAGCTGAAACACATCAAGCATTAGATGTTTTTAACTAAAATACGTAGAGTTTATAATACATAATAACACTTCCTCCAGTGAAAAGTGTTCTGGTGTGAATCAGGAGAGAAATCTGCACGGATCAAGCAGCGTTTAAACACCTCTAAACAAATATGTGTCTGGATTTTGATGTGAGAGACAACAGCAGATGCACTTTTTTTCCACTGCAGGAAGTGTTATGGATTATGGATTGGACGCAATGATTTGAAGTTAAAAACATCTTAACGGTGGATTTGTAAGTAATCAGTATCTTGTACTGAGTGAACTATTCCTTTAAATGCATCACAGGCTGCAGATAACTTGTGTGTCTTACACCCGATTATTTTCATAAACACAGAATATAGTATCGTTGGACAGATTATCATATATTTGTCTTCCAGATGAAATCAAACAAAGTGCCTTACAGGATCACAGACAGTCAAGGAATGAAGGATTTGATGTGTCTGTGTTCAGCTTGCACTAGTGCATCTCTGTGCCTTAAAGCCACAAACTCTAACTGATAGCAAAACGCTTAATTTTATATTTATTACTACATTTTCAAAAATAAAAGCTACGAGCACTATGTTTCAGGATTAGTTCACACTGCTGGATTAATGTGCCTTTATTATGGTTAATAGACGTGAATGCCACTGAATTGGATTTGTTGTTGCCTTTGTGTTATTTCATGTACGTAACATTTATGAAAGAACGGATCGTATGTGCATCTACACAATTTATGTCCAAGTATTTGTGTATTAAAAGGCAATAACATGTTCTGTTGATGAAAATACATTTGCAGATGATTGAAGTTTCACATTAAATAAGTAAAATTTGATTTAAAAAAAAAAGTGTATCAGATAATTGTGATGATTTATTAAAAAGTATCTTGTCTCACTTTTTTCCTGTGTATTTATTGCCATTTTAAAGTTTATAGTTTTATTGATTTTATATATATATATATATATATATATATATATATATATATATATATATTACTTAAATTGAATATTTAGTCTTTCATTTTAAAGTTCTAGTAATTTTGTGCTTTATAAAGTTTTTTTTATATTTATTTCGAGTAGTATGGTTTTAGTTTCAGTTTTATAAGTAAATAGGTTAATTTCATTTTAACGTTATTTTCTGCATTAAAAGTCGAGTATGATGCCTTAAAAACAGGTTTTGTAGAACAAATTGTTGATTTAACCTCAACTTGGTAGATGTGAAACCTAAATAAACGATCAAAACAAAGAACGGTGTTCTATATTACAGATAATAACAATCTAAATGCATTTTCTCTTTATTGAAGAACTAATTATTACACAATAAAACAAGAATATGCTTCAATCTGCTTACAGTAACATGCTGTCAAACACTGACATCTGCTGGATATGAAATGTCTTTTAACCAGTAAACATCACTTATTTTATCTACAGTAGATGTATTTTTGCATTAATGATTCAGATATATAAGATAATCAAAACAATTGTGAAACGCAGAACAGAAGAACTGTGAAAGCTATACCTGAAAAATAAGATTTTATTTAGTTAACAGAAGTCAATTGGTAAATAAAATCTATTTATGGCATTAGTTTTGAAAGCATCCTCATTTTACAGCATTTTTTCATTTAAGTGCCTGATGCTTGGAAAAGTAAATTGATATTTCCTACCAACACACTACAGCAAAGGATAGAAATAACTGAGTTAAAACCAGTTTTTGTTGGTGAAAATATAATGTCCTAAGACTTTTGCACAGAACTATGTATATATAAATACATATTCATGCTATTATAGCCTAATGATGCTATTTACGGGAAGTATTTCATAAGCTTTCATCTGATATCGGGAAGCAAGGTATTAAGAACTGGAAACAATGTGGAATGCAGAAGACCGGCAGGGTTGCCAGGTGTTTCAAGCAATATCTCTGGACGTCCTGTACACTTCTGTTATATTCTATGAGATGATTTTTTCCCCCTAAAACTCTTCATCTGAAGACATTCAGTCATAAACATATGAGACAGCATGAGAGTGTGGAAGGTTTAGGCTATGTATCCCTTTAAGGGCTATATTTATTTGTGTTCCACTTTGCTGCATTTTAGTTGTTGTTCTTGCACTAGATGATTTTTGTTTTGTTTTGTTTCTCACTTTAACCAAACCTTTGTATAAAAGGTATTCAAATGATTTCTGAAGATCATGTGACACTGAAGACTGGAGTAATGATGCTGAAAATTCAGCTGCACATCACAGAAATAAATTACAGTTTAACAGACATTCACATAAAAATATTTCACAATATTACTGCTTTGGCTGTGCCTTGGATCAAATAAATGCAGGCATTATGAGCAGAAGAGAATTATTTAAAACCTTTCACTATATATATATATATATATATATATATATATATATATATATATATATATATATATACACACAGACAGAACTGTTTGTACTTTATTTTCAAATTCTTTTTATCGACTTTTCTGAAAAAAATTGAGACTTTTGGGGGTGACTTTTGGAAAGGATTTGGCAACCCTGGCGCTGGGCTGTACTTCCGAGAAAACGGGACGCGCGTTCACGCGAGTATAGTTGGAGTTTTTCCAGAGAAAACAGATCTTTTTGTTTCAGATCCACAAGTTTAAGTTCATCTGGCGAGTGAACAGCGCAGAGCTCAGGTTTACTCCCAGTCCTCAGCCAAATGTAAGTTCAGATTCTCTCTTCTGAAAATATGTCACCTTTCGCAGCTTTACACTGATTTGTCTCTTTTGTTGTGTTACATTGTTATTATGTTATTGTGTTAATAGCTACTCGTGTATTCATACTGAATAATGTGATAGTAATATTATCTTCATTGCTTGGTAAAGCGCCGTTATGTCGTGTTACTTGTGCTTTTTGTAGTTTTTCTCCTTTTTTTTTTTTTTTTTTTAAATTTTTTTAATGTTTTTTTGAGGGATGTAATGTTCGAGAATGATAAAAAAATGGAAAGGCATAGATTATTTTTTTTATGGTTTTTTTTTTAGGGATGTAATGTTCGGCAATGATTAAAAAATGGACAGGCATAGATTTTTTTAAAAAAAAAAATGTTTTTTTGAAGGATGTAATGTTCGGTGAATGATTAAAAAATGAAAAGGCTTTCTTTCTTTCTTTCTTTCTTTATTTTATACTGGGCTAAGAGCATCAACGCTCCAGAGTTCACCGAATGCAAATCTTGCAATATGTAGACAATTCAAATATATATTGTTAAATATATAAATATATAGACACCACATCATATATGTTAATGTTGTATTTTACTTATTTACTTAAATTTAATCTATTTTTTTTTTATATATAACTTATTATTATATATTCTCAGGGAGGCTTATTTAATTATATATATAAACTTTTTATAATCTATAATAACATTAAACTTATTGCATGGACAGGCATGTTACAGGTCAGTAAACAACGTTCATTAATTATGTGTGGCACAAACACATTCATTCAACAAAAGGTAATTAAATTACAGAAATGTGTAACTTAATTAAATGCATGCATCATTAATGACCCCTTGTGTTTAATAAAACAGGGAGAATGAGCACTTACATTATGTATGAGCAGCTAATATATTTTCAGACTTTGTTGTAAGTCACTTATTATTAACTTAATATTAAAACCTTATTTGAAAAATAGCTTGAAAATAAATATGCATACATGTATATTAGAGCTGCACGATTCTGGATAAACTGAGAATATATATATATATATATATATATATATATATATATATATATATATGAATAATATTAATTCATATGAATAAATAAATACATATATATAATTTTTAATTTATTTTGAATTATAAAATATATTTAAATTATATATTATTATTTTATTTATTATTTAATTTTTTTTTATTTTATTTATTTTATTTTATTTTCTGACAGAACTGAGATCAGTCATGGCACAGAACAAAAACGGCTACACTCGTTTGGAAAACCCCCCTCAGTTCAGCGTGAATCAGCCGCCGCCGCCGGGCTTCATGATGCCTCCACCTTATAATGCTGGACTTCCTCGTGGAGGACCGAATGCTAGCGTTCCTCCACACACCGCTTTTGGGAATCCCATGTACGGACAGGGAGGCTCGGGATATCCACAGCATCCTCATCCTCCAGCAGCTCCACACTTCACCGATGCGTTCAACCAGCCGTACGGTGAGACCTTCAGCATCACACGGGGCAGGTTTGACACACAGTATGCTCTTTGTTTATAAGCTCATAAGTGTTGTTTTGTGAAAGAAGTGGCGGTGGTTGAAGCGGGACACAGAGATCCTCCTCCAGGTTATGAGAACAAGCAGTTCATCGGCTCTGGACTCGATAACGAAGCCATCAGAAGACTGTTCATTCGGAAGGTAAACACTGATGCAGAGCAAACCAGTAAAAGATTCAAAACAAGGGTCAAGTTCATCCGAAAGCGCCATGTTTACGTGCATATTTTGATTAGAAAATTAGATTCTTATTTTATTTTAATTAAAGTTTTGGTTGTTTTGTTAGACGTTTTTGTCATTTTTATAATTTTTTAAAAATTTCTGTATAGGTTTTATTTTTCTAATGATTTTTTTTGTTTTATTTTGATATTTTTCATTTTAATTTTAGTTTATGTTTTAGTAATGTTTTTAGGTATTTGTTTTTTAATTTATGGCTGTGTAGCTTTTATTATTTTTTCCTTTTTAAATTTTATTTTTAGTTTTTTTAGTACATCAAGTTAAGCTAAATGAAAATTAGAAATATTTTAATTAGTTTTAATATTTTTTTTTTTAAAAATCCATTTTAATTTTAGTAATATTTTTAGGTGTTTTTGTCATTTTATTTTATTTTATTTTTTATATGTCTGTGTAGTTTTTATTAATTTTTATTTTAGTTTAAGTATATCAAATTTAGCTAAATGAAAATTTGAAATTTTTGATTTTTTTTTCATTTTAATTTTAGTTGAGTTTTTATTAATATTTTTAGGCGTATTTGTAATCTTTATTAGTTTTCTTTTTAATCACGTCTGTGTAGTTAAAATTTATTTTTATTTCAGTTTTAGTTTTAGTTATTTTAATACATGAAGTTAAGCTAAATCAAAATTAGAAAAGTTTGAATATTTTTATATTTTTTTGTTTAGATTTTATTTAGATTTTAGTTAAAGTTTTAGTAATATTTTTAGATATTTTTGTCATTTTATTAGTCTTTTTTAATATGTCTGTGTAGTTTTTATTTTTTATCTCAGTTTTAGTTTTAAGTACATCAAATTTAGCTAAATGAAAATTAGAAATTTTTGAATTATTATTTTCATTTTAATTTTAGTATTAATATTTTAGGCGTATTTGTCATTTTTATTAGTTTTCTTTTTAATCATGTCTGTGTAGTTTTTATTTATTTTTATTTAAGTTTTATTGTTAGTTATTTTAGTACATCAAGTTAAGCTTAATTATAAATATTTTAATTAGTTTTAATAAAATTTTTTTAAAAATTCCATTTTAATTTTAGTAATATGTTTAGGTGTTTTTGTCATTTTATTTGTCTTTTTTTATATGTCTGTGTAGTTTTTATTAATTTTTATTTTAGTTTAAGTACATCAAGTTTAGCTAAATGAAAATTAGAAATGTTTGAATTTTTTCATTTTAATTTTAGTTGAGGTTTTATTCATATTTTTAGATGTATTTGTAATTTTTATTAGTTTTCTTTTTAATCACGTCTGTGTAGTTTAAATTTATTTTTAGTTTTAGTTATTTTAATACATGAAGTTAAGCTAAATCAAAATTAGAAAAGTTTGAATATTTTTATATTTTTTTGTTTAGATTTAATTTTGATTTTAGTTAAAGTTTTAGTAATATTTTTAGATATTTTTGTCATTTTATTAGTCTTTTTTAATATGTCTGTGTAGTTTTTATAATTTTTTTAATCTCAGTTTTAGTTTTAAGTACATCAAATTTAGCTAAATGAAAATTATTTGAAATTTTTTTTCATTTTAATTTTAGTTGAGTTTTTATTCAAAATTTTAAGCGTATTTGTCATTTTTATTAATTCGTCTCTGTAGTTTTTATTATTTTTTATTCTAGTTTTAATTATTTTAGTACATCAAGTTAAGCTCAATAAAATGAGAAACATTTGAATATTATTAGATTTTTTTTTATTTACAGTCCTTTTTTAATTTAGTTGTTGTGTTTATATAATTTTTATTAGTTTTTTATATGTTTATATATTTTTTATTATTTTTTATTTTAGTTTTAGTTATTTTAAAATAAGGTTTTATATCATTTTTTTAAAGTAAAGAAAGTGTTTTTCGTTCTAGTAGTTGTAGTTTTGAGAGCCAGCAGTGAATTTTGATGTAGTTGTGTTTGTGTGCTGCAGGTGTTTTCGGTCTTGAGTCTTCAGCTGGCAGTGACCTGCGGCTTCGTGGCCCTCTTCACTTTCGAGCCTCACGTCAAGCTCTTCGTGATGCAGAACGCCTGGACATACTGGGTCGGCTATATTGTCTTCCTAGTGCCCTACATAGTGATCCTGTGCTGCGGAGAGTTTCGCAGGAAGCATCCGTGGAACCTCATTTCTCTGGTGAATCTTTCATGTAGTGTTTTTGAATGTGCAGCGTTGTGAATTCTGCTTTGCTGCGTTGTAATGCGTGGTCTCTTGCGTCTCAGAGCATCCTGACGCTAGCGATGTCCTACATGGTGGGTGTGATCTCCAGCTTCTACGACACTGATATCGTGATGATGGCCATCGGCATCACTGTGCTGGTCTGCTTCACGGTGATCGTCTTCTCTCTGCAGGTCAGCGTGTTAATATCCAGACACTTTCATGACTGTCGGATCTCTGTGTCTTTAATTGCAATCTTAATACAAGTCCTGCAACCAAAAGACTGTCGATAACATCTGCTCAGTGTTATTTTAGTATCACTGATATACTTTTATAATTTGTGTGAATGTTTTCAATCGAATTTATTCAGAATATTTATTTATTTATTTATTTTCTGTAATTTAATTAGTAGTTTTAGTCATTTTTAGTAATTTAGTAATTTAATTTAATAACATTTTAAAAATGTCTAAATGGTTTTTATTAATTTGGAATTTAATTATTTTTCCATTTTATTTATTTATTTATTTATTTATTTTCTGTAATTTAATTTCTAATTTTAGTCATATTTAGTAATTTAGTAATTTAATTTTCTTTTTTAAACAATGTCTAAATAGTTTTTATTAATTTGGATATTAATTCTTTTTCCATTTTATTTATTTATTTATTTATTTTCTGTAATTTAATTTTAAAATTTTAGTCATTTTTAGTAATATATTAATTTTATTTTCTTTTTTAAACAATGTCTAAATAGTTTTTATTAATTTGGAATTTAATTATTTTTTCATTTTATTTATTTATTTATTTATTTATTTTCTGTAATTTAATTTGTAGTTTTAGTCGTTTTTAGTAATTTAGTAATTTTCTTTTTTTAAACAATGTCTAAATGGTTTTTATTAATTTGGAATTTAATTATTTTTTCATTTTATTTATTTATTTATTTATTTATTTTCTGTAATTTAATTAGTAGTTTTAGTCATTTTTAGTAATTTAGTAATTTTCTTTTTTAACAATGTCTAAATAGTTTTTATTAATTTGGAACTGAATTATTTTTTCATTTTATTTATTTATTTATTTATTTATTTTTCTTTAATTTAATTTCTAATTTGAGTCATTTTTAGTAATTTAGTCATTTAATTTTCTTTTCTTTAAAAAACAATATGTCTAAATAGTTCAAATAAATACATTTTAAAAATATATATTTTATTATATCTTTTATTAATTTTAAAGGTTTTAGTACATCAAGTTAAATGAACGGCCAAATATATTATATTTAAATTAACTTTTATTTCAAGTGATTAAAATGTTTTTCTTGGTTTTATTCAACCCTGACTTCAAATAAATGCATTTTAAAAATATAACTTTTATTATATATTTTATTAAATTTAATGATTTTAGTACATCAAGTTAAATTAACTGCTAAATATATTATATTTCAATTAACTTTTTTTTTATTTCAAGTGATTAAAATGTTTTTTAAGGTTTTATTTAACCCTGACTTTAAATAAATAAATGTTAAATATATATATTTTATTATATATTTTATTAAATTTAATGATTTTAGTACATCAAGTTAAATTAACTGCTAAATATATTATATTTCAATTAACTTTTTTTATTTCAAGTGATTAAAATGTTTTTTAAGGTTTTATTTAACCCTGACTTTAAATAAATAAATGTTAAATATATATATTTTATTATATATTTTATTAAATTTAATGATTTTAGTACATCAAGTTAAATTAACTGCTAAATATATTATATTTCAATTAACTTTTTTTATTTCAAGTGATTAAAATGTATTTTAAGGTTTTATTTAACCCTGACTTTAAATAAATAAATGTTAAATATATATATTTTATTATATATTTTATTAATTTGAATGGTTTTAGTACATCAAGTTAAATTAACTGCCAAATATATTATATTTCACTTAACTTGCATTTTATTTCATTAGCGAATGTAGGTTTTTTAATTGTTTAGTTTTAGTTAACAATAATAACCCTGCTCTCCTGCACTGATGTGAAGGGACGATGTGCTAAAATACTCCTGAAGTATTTTTATTGTATTGTTCAGTGCTTAAATTCTAGTTATGGACTAACGTAATAAAAGAATCAGAAGCACAAGAGATATGATTCTCGTCCCTCATCTACATGAGCTGATTTTAATAAACGTCTCTTGTCCAATCACAGACCAAATATGACTTCACTTCCTGTTATGGCGTGTTGTTCGTCTGCTTCATCGTCATGCTGTTCTTCGGGATCCTGTGCATCTTCCTGTACAACAGGATCCTGGACCTCATCTTTGCGTCTGTGGGAGCGCTGATCTTCACCTGCGTAAGTCATCGCTCCTCTAAAACACTTCTGTGCTTGATTAGAGGCTAAAAATTAATTAAATCATACGGATGTAAAATTAAAATAAATAATTCTTAAATAAAAGCAATACAAATAAAACACTCAATAAAATGTATTGAATTGAAATTTAAAATAAAAATAATACATAAATAATAAAAAATAGTAAAAGTGTATTAAATTATAATGTAAAATAATGTATTATTAAAAGAAATAATTTAACAAACAAAAGAAAATTTATATAATATATAATATATAATATATTATTAAAATAATTACTAAACAAGCGAAATAAAACATTACTAAACGATTCTAAATTATAATGTAAAGTGAATAAATAAATTGTTTATTATTAAAATAAAAAATTAACAAAAAATAATCAAAATAGAACTCTTACTAAAAATGGATTCAATTATAATGCAAGATAAATACATAATTTATTATTTATATTATTATTGAAATAGATCCATTTAAAATAATTAAAATAAAATAAACACTTACTGAAATGTTACATTATGATGGTAAATAAATAAATAAATGATTGTTAATATATATTATTTTTCAACAAAAACATACTGAATACTGAATGCTAAAAATGTTTTCAATTATAATGCAAGATAAATAAATAAATAAATTATTATTTATATTATTTAGTTATATTATTATTGAAATCAATAATTTTTTAAATAATTAAAATAAATTAAAATAAGCAATGCAATGTTAAATTATGATGGTAAATAAATAAACAAATGATTGTTAAAATATATAAATATAATTATTGTTAAAATATATATATAAATGATTTATTATTAAAATAAATCATAAAAAAATGAAAATGTGATAAATTATAATTTTCAATAAATGATGTATTATTAAAATAATTACTAAACAAGCAAAATAAAACATTACTAAACGATTCTAAATTATAATGTAAAATGAGTAAATAAATGGTTTATTATTAAAATAAAAAATAACAAAAAATAATCAAAATAAAACTCTTACTAAAAATATTCAGTTATAATGCAAGATAAATACATAATTTATTATTTATATTATTATTGAAATAGATCCATTTAAAATAATTAAAATAAAAAAACAGTTACTGAAATGTTACATTATGATGTAAAATAAATAAATAAATGATTGTTAAAATATATTATTTTACAACAAAAAAAACTGAATACTAAATGCTAAAAATGTATTCAATTATAATGCAAGATAAATAAATAATTTATTACTTACATTATTTAGTTATATTATTATTGAAATCAAAAATGTTTAAATAATTAAAATAAATTAAAAGATGCAATGAAATGTTACATTATGATGGTAAATAAATAAATAAATTTATTGTTAATATATATATATATATATATATATATATATATATATATATATATATATATATATATATATATATATATATATATATGATTTATTATTAAAAGAAATCATAAAAAAAGAATGTGATAAATTATAATTTTCAATAAATAATGTATTATTAAAAAATAAATAATAAAAACAATTACTTAAAAAAGTTTTTTTGTAAATGTATTGTTAAATGCATTTATTAATAGCTTAAAATCTCAGGGGTACTTCATGCCAAAAAAGTTTGCTGTAAATAAGTGCTTTGTTCGGTCTCGTATGCATCAGAATAAATGAAAGAGCGTCTGATTGTGTTGCAGTTCTTGGCCGTGGACACACAGCTGCTTCTCGGGAACAAGTCTCTGTCCCTGAGTCCCGAGGAACACGTCTTCGCCGCGCTCAACCTGTATCTGGACATCATTCAGATCTTTTTATACATTTTGCGAATCTTTGGAAGAAGCCGTGGCTAAAAGTCCACCGTGTGACCAGTTAAAGATGAAGTGTGGTGCTTCCTTCTGTGCTAACAATGCTTTAGTTTCCCACTTTCATATGCAGAGATGACTGTGATTAAACCGTCCTGTAATATATAGTGTGATATGCGAAGCTTTAGTGCTCGTTTTTCTGACCAGTGCTGTTAATATATTAATAGCAGATACACTGATTCATCTGCCACTCTGTTTATGTTATCCGTTCTGCATTTTTATGCATTATATTGTACTTTTAAGAAGGGAATAAAGACTTTTTTTATTAAGGAACTCACTGTTTTGGAGATTGTTTTCTTGCATTCATCTGCAAGTGTTCCGTTGATAACATCAGAGTCCAAGTCCAGTCGTTTGTGATCGACTCCAAAGTGTGTTTTTATTTCAAATGGATGAAGAAACATAATTTATTTGCAAAAAATTATTTTCAATAAAATAAACATTTTCAATATTTTTGTGTAGCTGCTAGTCCAAAAAAATAAAAAATAAAAATAAATAAAAAATGAATTATTAATAAAAAAAAGTAGAAAGATTAATAATAATAATATTTTGGCAGCCTAAATTATATCTCCAAGATGTTCAATATTTTTGTGTAGTTGCTAGTCCAAAAATAATAATAATAATTAATAAATAATAATAATAATTATAATAATTTGGCAGCCTGAATTATATCTTTAACATTTTCAATATTTTTGTGTAGCTACTAGTCCAAATAAAATAAAAATAAAAAAGATTAATGAATTAAAATAAATAAATAAATAAATACATACATACATATATTAATAAATAAATAAATAATATTTTGGCAGCCTGAATTACATCTTCAAGATTTTTAATATTTTTGTGTAGTTGCTAGTCCAAATAAATACATTCAATATCTAAAATAATAATAATAACAATAACAATAATATTTTGTCAGCTTGAATTTTATCTTTTCAGATTTTCAGTATTTTTTTTTTAGTTGCTAGTCCAAATGAAAATCAATCAATCAATAAAAAATACTTTTATATATTTAATTAAGTTTTCAAGACCATTTAGTTTCTGGTCCATCAGCTAAAATGGGCCACTTTTTTAAATAAAGCTAAAACTTCACAAACTTTACATTTTATTAACTTCCCTTCATGACTCCCTTCATCACAAGTGTTAAAATAATATTGAGAACATGTCAACTGAAGCTCGGAGATGTCAATATATGTTTATACTGAATGCAGTAAAACCAACAAATTGCTCACATTTTATAATAATAAATTATATAAATATTCACTGCATTCTTTTGATATATCACTAAGACGCAATGAATATTTGCATAATATATTGTATATGAATATTTATATCATATATGATGTAGCTTTAGACAAAAAAAGAGCACTCCAAGATCAGTCTGGACAAAGTTCAGAGATATTTTAATGCTGCTCAACGTGATTCCTCAAACAGTAGCTCGTTTTATCTGACTTCACAGAGCACAGGGGTCTCCGGGGCCCCAAACATCCAGGAAGCGAAGGGCTTTGCAGAAGCGCGCGCAAAGTCCGATTCATTTCCGCGAATCGGTTCTTTTCAGACAGTTCGGCTCAGTGAACCGGTTCAAAAAGCCGAGTCATCGGTTCCTGACGTCATCGAGCAGTGATGCCGCCCACTACGCATTTCTTTTCTAACAACTCAGTGCAATGGTGTATCATTGAAACAATCAAGAAGTAGAAAGAAAGAATAAACCTGTCTTATAAACTCCTTGATTTCGCTTAAACAACTTACAATATGATCTGCATGCACAATGAACCGTGCTAAAATTAAGGTTTTTCCATGTTTGAATAAAAATCCAGGGCTTTTTAATAAAATGAACCATAAGCAAATATCTCCAGTAGCCTATTGCCTATTGATTGTTTTATAAAGGAACCTTATGCATCAGGCTCGTTCAAGTGCAACTCACTCGTCAGAGTCCTCGGCAATCCTCGGCAAACTTCGTCAGTTGGTTGAACCGGCTCATTCGGTTACTTCCTGGGAACCGACTCAAAAGAACGATTCGTTCAAGCATCGAACATCGCTAATGTGCGGGACGCGAGCGGCAGCAGAGACTCAGAAAGCTGTCCGACACAAGGACGGACCGTCATGAGCCACAACATCAGCCCGCGTTCACGACAAAGACCGTCGCGCCCGGAAAACCGAGTCAGGTGAGTGACAGACAGACAGACAGACAGGTGAATTTCACGAGCGCGCGGCCGCTGCGGTCAGCCGCCCTGCTGACCGGGATCCGGTTTTTAGATGCGAGAATGACTGATTTGTATATATATAGAGAGAGAGAGAAAGAGAGAGAGAGAGAGAATAATTATAATATGATAATTTGGTGCAGGTGCAGGATGACGTCATGCACGCTGTTGTTGCGCTGATGCTGCAGTGACGTGCAACTGATGATCGATTATTGCATTAGATCGTGTCAGTGTTAAATCCACATATTAATCCTGCATGCTGTTTAAGAGCAGATGTAAGCTTCTAATCTCTCGCTGTGTGTGTGTGTGTGTGTGTGCGTGCGTGCGCATCAGAGGAAATGCAGCAGCTTCCATCTCTTAGATAACATATCATGCATTTCATCGCGTGCTGTTGTAGATGTGGGCAGGGCTGTTTTCTGTCACAGTTGCTGTGTGTTGAGTTGAGTTAAACCCACAGGACTTGGATTATATTAGATAGAGATAGTTTTGGTGCAGGAGGAGGCTTGATGTTTTTGTTTTTACATTTCACACCAAGGCTTCCAGATGACAAAAACAATTCTTTTCAAATATACTGCACACTGCCAGTTCAAAAGTTTGGAATCAGTGAGACTTGTCTCTTCTACTCATCAAGGCTGTATTTATTAGATCAAAAATACAGAAAAAAACTGTAATATTGTGAAATATTATAGCAATTTAAAATAATGGTTTTATATTTTGATATATTTCAAAAAATATAATTTATTTCTGTGATGTGCAGCTGTATTTTCAGCATCATTACTCCAGTCTTCAGTGTCTCATGATCTTCAGAAATCAAATAAACAGAAATCAAAACAAATCAAATAAATAACACAAATAAAATAAATCTCTTCATATTAACAAAATAAGGCTTTGTCTGTGGTCTTTCCATTTAAAATTAGAGGCAACCACTGCATTTTAATCATGATCCAAACAAAGATGCTGCACACATGCAACATGAGCAGTTTTTAATCTAAATTAGATTGTATAATTTAGAAATTTGAAGCAAAAACAGAATGATTTGACTTCAGTTTTGTGAAACTATACATAAAAATATCTGCATGAAACAGAAACAGCAGACGAGCTGAACGAGACGCAGATTCACTCTCTGCCAGCAGGTGGAGCTTAAAGTGTTTCCTTGGTTACGCTGTAAACAAAGCACTTATGAACACTGCAGCAGGTGGAGCTTAAAGCGTTTCCTTGGTTACCGCCGTAAACAAAGCACTTATGAACACTGCAGCAGGTGGAGCTTAAAGCGTTTCCTTGGTTACCGCCGTAAACAAAGCACTTATGAACACTGCAGCAGGTCGAGCTTAAAGCGTTTCCTTGGTTACCGCCGTAAACAAAGCACTTAAGAACACTGCAGCAGGTGGCACTTAAAGCGTTTCCTTGGTTACCGATGTAAACAAAGCACTTATGAACACTGCAGCAGGTGGAGCTTAAAGCGTTTCCCTGGTTACCGCTGTAAACAAAGCACTTATGAACACCGCAGCAGGTGGAGCTTAAAGCGTTTCCTTGGTTACCGCTGTAAACAAAGCACTTATGAACTCTGCAGCAGGTGGAGCTTAAAGCGTTTCCTTGGTTACCGCTGTAAACAAAGCAGCGCTGCACTTATGAGCTTTAATATGCATTATACAGAGACAAGATGAAAAGAAAAAATACCCTCTAAACTTTTCCAAAGACAGTCAGTTCCCCTCAGACATACATTCATATAAACTACCCCTTCATTGAATTACGATTTGTTAAGCGTCTCAACCGATTTGAATTGTCACACGTTTGAATCGTTACATCCCTAGTAAACTTATAGCTTTTCACTTTCCTAACATTGCAAGTTTTTCACCGTATCTGTCATTTTGCTACAGAGCTCCAGCGGTTGTGTGGAGGATCTGAGATGAGAAGGTTTCTTTGGGAGGCACGTGGCGCTGAGGCATGTCTTTAAGAGAGTCTCCTTTCCCCAATTTCTTCCTGGAAGGTCTCCATGCCGTAGGATGGGGTCTGATCTTCCCTTGTTTCTGGTTCCTGGACCATCTCCTCGCCGTCTGCATCTCCACCAGTCTGGAGCACATGTTGCGGCGCGAAATGGAGTGCTACCTTCACCCGCTTCAGGTCGTCTTCGGCTTCGTCCTCTTCTTCATCCTGTTCATAATCTCCACGCCGTTCGCCCTCCTGGGGTTCGTGCTATGGGCGCCACTGCAGGCCGTACGCCGGCCGTTCGCGTACCACCATCAGGAGCAGATCATTCCCATGGAGGATCGCAATGCTAGGTGGGAAGAGTCTGGGAAAGTCAGTTTCGTGTTTTTGTCGGGAAACTTGTGCATGCTTCCCGACGGTGTTGCACGCTTCAACAACCTCGGGCACACGCAAAACCGCGCAGCATACATCGGGAAAAGCATCGTGCAGGGTGTCACGCGCCCTCACATCTGTATCTTCGTCGATTCTCCCAGCAGCTGCAGCACCGTTACGCCATCCAGCAGTTTGATCCCCCAACCGGCGCCATCCTCGTACGGATCCATAGACGTTTCCGCGACCAATCCGTTGGAAGATATTCGTGAAACCGACGACCTTCCCAAACCTAGCTGCAACCAGAACTCTAACCAGCACAAGGATCCGCCTCGGACACTCTTACGGGACGCGGATGTGCCGGTGGAAGTGTCCGCTCTGTTCCCGTCCTCTGTGGACGTTATGTGTTTCCAGGAGGTTTTCGATAAGCGAGCTGCTATGAAGCTCACGCGGGCTCTCGGTCCGCTCTATGGACACGTGCTCTACGACGTCGGCGTTTACGCCTGCCAGCCTGCTGGAACATGCTCATCTTTTAAGTTTTTTAACAGCGGTTTGTTCCTGGCTAGTCGCTATCCCGTGATGGAGGCTGAGTATCACTGCTTTCCTAACGGACAAGGAGAAGACGCTCTGGCTGCTAAAGGACTGCTCACTGTAAAGGTGTGACATCCGATTTAAAGGGATAGCCTAGTTAATCAAAAATTAAAATGATGTCATCATTATGGGGTTGTTCACACAGAATGCGTTTTTTAATTCCAGTGTGCTACTCTTCCATTGTTTTTGTATGTAAACACGCTAGAAGGACTAGTTCACCCAAAAATGAAAATTAACCCATGATTTACTCACCCTCAAGCCATCCTAGGTGTATATGACTTTCTTCTTCCAGACAAATCCAGTCGGAATTATATTTAAAAAAAGTTCTGGCTCTTCCAAGCTTTATAATGGCAGTGAATGGGTGTTATTTTTCAATAGTCCAAAAGAAGTCCAATAAAGTGCGTCCATCCATCATAAAAAGTGTCCCACACAGCTCTGGGGGGTGAATAAAGGCCTCCTGTCGTGAATCGATGCGTTTTTGTAAGAAAAAAATCCTTATTTAAAACTTTATAAACTGTAATCTCTAGATTGCGCTAACTGTCATACGTGCATTCGTTCCGGCGGATGACGTAAGCGAAGCGTAAGGCATGGTGAGAAATGAGAGAGCAGAACAAAACACCGGTCACGAATTAGAAGTACAAAGCAAGGATTTATAAAGAAAAATGTGGGGGTATTTCGATATAAGCCGAGAGGAGACTGGTTTTCCTTTGCTAAAGTACGGAAACTTTGCTTCCTTTGCTCCTGTAAAAAAACGCCAGTTCTCAAGAGACTAGCATATTCTCACCGGAGCTTACGCTACGCCTTTGTCAACCGCCGGAATGAATGTGCGTACGACAGTTAGCGGAAGCTAGAGATTACTGTTTATAAAGTTTTAAATGCAAAAAAAAACACATCGATTCGCTTTAGGAGGCCTTTACTCACCCCCCGGAGCCATGTGAGGCACTTTTTATGATGGATGGATGCGCTTTATTTGACTTCTTTTGGACCATTGAAAAATAACACCCATTCACTGCCATTATAAAGCTTGGGAGAGCCAGGACATTTTTTATATATACACACCTAGGATGGCTTGAGGGTGAGTAAATCATGGGGTAATTAAAATTTTGAACTGTCCCTTTAAGACGCTGTTTCAAGTTAGGGGCCGTTCACACAGAATGCATTTTTCCATTCCAGTTAGCTACTTTTCAATTATCTTTCTATCTAAACACGTGGTACATGAACATGTATGACGGTTGCGTTTTGCGTTCTGTATGAGCATTCTGTTACTCACCGTTAAGTTGTTCCAATCCTGTATGAGTTTCTTTCTTCTGGTGAACCCAAAAGAAGATATTTTGAAGAATGTTGTTGACCGAACGATTGACGGTAGCCATTGGCTTCCATAGTATTTTTTTCCATACAATGGAATAGCAGATAATAAAACTGATCTGTCAATCAGTAAAAAAAAAACACGTTTTAGTTAATGATAGTAACCCTGGTTCATACAACCCATTGACTAGTTGTTTTGGTAAATATATAGCTTTTTACATTCCTATCATTTATTTATTTTAAAAATATGTCTATATAGTTTTTACTTATTCTTATTTCAGTTTTATTTTAGTAACTTTAGTACATCAAGTTAAACTAAACGAAAATGAGAAATGTTTAATTGGCAACGAGCTGATTTTCTTCTTTTTTAGATTTTATTTTAAGTAACAATTTTTTGTTTTTAGGTAAATTTATGAAATTAGGTCAAGTTGTTCCGGACCTAGAAAGCAAAATTCCCAGACAAATGTAACTTTACTTTCCATTTATTACTTAAAGAGCACTTTAAGTACCTCATTGATACCACAGCAAAAACTACTAGCCTATCTAATAAAGTTCAAACATTATTGATTACAAGTGAACAGTCAGTAATAAAATAAGAACGTACATTACAAGCAGATATAACTATAGTAGAAAAAAGTTACAAATAAAGTAAGGTCTAACAGTGGTATTCAGTAATAATTAAGTGTAAAATAACACAGGATAGTTTTCACTATATAGATTAAGCTGTTTGTTGTTTGATTATCATTAATGACACAGACAGGAGCAGGTATTTATAGGCTGCTGTCCCTTTAAGACCAGCATTCTTCAGTATATCTTCTTTTGTGTTCAACAGAAGAAAGAAACTCATACAGGATTGGAACAAGTGGAGGAGTAAATGATGACAGATTTGTCATTTTTGGCTGAACTATCCCTGTCGAGTTTGATCCAGAATGTTTTATATAAGGGTTGGAAACTAACGAACTAAAAAAGGAAATTGTTTTCTCACAAGGTGGAAATCGGGTTACGAAAAGGTGAGAAGAAAATGGTCGGGTATATTAACTGCACTCACCTGCACGCTCCTGAAGGCAAGTGTTAAGATGCATTTACAGAAATAGTTTGCATGAAAAGTTTACATTCTGTTTATTTATTCACCTTCATGTCATTCTAAATAGAGCTCGACTGATAGTGGGTTTTACCGATACCGATAACTAGGTTGGACTTCACAGACCGATAACCGATTAATCAACCGATAGTTTTTGAAATGAATCCGGAATGAAAACTAAAATAGTGCTGGAATAAAAAACAGCAATTATAAACCATGAAAATGTATTGTACTTTAAATGCAATATATATAGTGCTCCTGTAGCTCAAGTGGTAGAGCATTGCGTTACCAAACGCAAGGTTGGGGGTTCGATTCCCCGGGAACACATGATAGGTAAAAATTGATAGCCTGAATGCACTGTAAGTCGCTTTGGATAAAAGCATCTGCTAAATGCATTAATTTAATTTAATATATATATATATATATATATATATATATATATATATATATATATATATATATATATATATATATATATATATATATATATATATATATGACCTGTACTGTATATATATATACAGTACAGGTCAAAAGTTTGGAAACATTACTATTTTTAATGTTTTTGAAAGAAGTTTCTTCTGCTCATCAAGCCTGCATTTATTTGATCAAAAATACAGAAAAAAAATGTAATATTGTGATATATTATTACAATTTAAAATAATTGTTTTTAAATTTATTATACTTTAAATTATCATTTATTTCTGTGATGCAAAGCTGAATTTTTAGGATCATTATCACATGATCCTTTAGAAATCATTCTAATATGATGATTCATTATCAAAGTTGGAAACAGTTCTGCTGCTTAATATTTCTTCAGAACATGTGATACTTTTTTAGGATACTTTGATGAATAAAAAGTAAAAAAAAAAAAAAGAAGCTATGTTTTTAAAATATAAATATTTTGTAATAACAATATACACTACTGGTCAGTAATTTGGGGTCAGTAATTTTTTTTCTTTCTTTTTTCAATACTTTTATTCAGCAAGGATGTGTTAAATTGATAAAAAGTGATAGTAAAGAAAATATATTATTAGAATATATATTATTAGATTTTTTTTTTATTTTGAATAAATGCAGTTCTTTTTAACCTTTTATTCATCAAATATATTAGACAGCAGAACTGTTTCCAACACTCATAATAAATCAGAATATTAGAATGATTTCTAAATGATCATGTGATAGACTGGATGTTACATGTGACACTGAAGGCTGGAGTAATGATGCTGAAAATTCAGCTTTGCATCACAGGAATAAATTATTTTTTTTAAAGTATATTCAAATAGAAAACTATTATTTTAAGTTGTAATAATATTTCACAATATTACTGTTTTTTCTGTATTTTTGATCAAATAAATGCAGGCTTGATGAGCAGAAGAGACTTCTTTCAAAAACATTAAAAATAGTAATGTTTCCAAACTTTTGACCTGTACTGTATATACTAGCAGTCAAAAGTTTTTGAACAGTAAGATTTTTAATGTTTTATGATTTAATTAATTATTTAATCATCAGCACACAAACCCTGCCATACAACAACAGCAGAAGCAAAGAAAAACAAAGCATCATGATAGTGTTAAATAAAATTAAATAACTTAATCTCAGCTCTCAAACACAGGTTTGGAACAACATGAGGATGAATAAATAATGACACATATACATTTTTTTTTAATTGCAATGATGCATTCAAATAATTCTGAGAAGCTGCACTCTTATGAGTTGCAATGATGCATTTAAATAATTGCATTTCTTTATTATTATTATTATTGAATATGCACGTGTTTGCTGCTCAGGGGACGGAGCGATTCGCTTCGAGCAGCTGAACATGTTGACCAAATGGATCAATGAGTTCCAGGCAGTGACCAGACGAGAAGATGAGATGGTGGTGTTTGATGTGCTCTGTGGAGACTTTAACTTTGACAACTGCTCTCCAAGTTCGTTCTGAATAACACAACACACAGAGCAGTGTTTATGCAGAGGTCGTTCAGGAAAAACAGCCTCATTAATGTCTGTGTTTTCAGACGACAGACTGGAGCAAAGCCACAGTGTGTTTGAGGACTATATGGACCCCTGCAGAGCCGGAGCCGGGAGAGAGAAGCCCTGGGTCATCGGTAACACAGTTACTGTTTATTTGCATCCCAATGCAATTTGGGGAAAGAAAATCTACGCTTTAGAGTGAAAAGTTTCTGTTTCTGTTCCTCAGCTGATGTTGTGTGGTTGAATAAAAACTTATGGTGGTTTCTTTTTTATAAGTATTATTTAATTAATAGCTAACTTATTTTTATTTTATTTAAAAAATGTTGGTTAGATATGACAGTTAGGATGTTGTTAATTTTAATTGTATTTATTTTTTTCAGTTTGAAAATTTAGGTTGGATGCAGTGTTACAGTAAACTAAAACTGAAACTAAAATTAAAATCATTAAAAAACAATTTAATTACTTGTAATAAAATAAAATTACATTTTACTGCAAATGTATATATATATATATATATATATATATATATATATATATATATATATATATATATATATATATATATATATATTTATAGTTTATTTAATTATTTAATTAATTAAAATTAATTTTATTTTAATTGTATTTTTTTTTTTTTTAGTTTGAAAATTTAGGTTGGATGCAGTGTTACAGTAAACTAAAACTGAAACTAAAATGAAAATAATTAAAAAACAATTTAATTACTTGAAATAAAATAAAATAAAATTTTACTGAAAAAAAAAATGTATATATATATTTCAGCTAGCTGCCAAGGCAACATTTCTCATTTTAATTTAGTTTAATTTGATGTACTAAAATAACTAAAACTAAAATAGAAATAAAAAAAACAATAAAAACAATAAAGATACGTACAATATATAATAATAATTTTATTAAAGACGTTTAAAAAAATACAAAAAATTACTAAAACACCAAAAAAAAAAAAAAAAATATATATATATATATATATATATATATATATATATATATATATATATATATATATATATATATTTTAACTCAAATTAAAATAACAGAAAATTTAAATATAACTGATTTCAAATATTAATAAAAACTATAATAGTATCTCAGTGATACTAAAATGACACTGGTTGGGTGTAACTATTATGATGTTGTTGGTGTTTTTAATTTTATTTATTTACATTTTCAATTTTAAAATTTAGGTTGGGAATGATTAGGATGTTATTTTTTATTAATTAATTAATTAATTATATTATTTATTTTTAAATATAAAAATTAATTTGGGTGTTAAGATGTTTTTTCCATCTATTATTTATTGTATATTTATTGTATGTTTTGTTTTTACATAAATAATTAAAGTGTAATTACAATTAAAAATGATTTTATTTTGTGAAATTCCAAATGTAAGTATTTAAGCACGAAACGTGTGATGGTTTTGTTTGTAGGAACCCTGTTGGAGCATCCCACGCTCTACGATGAGAACACGAGGACACCAGACAGCCTGCAGCGGTGAGAGATTTGCATCTGTTTTTAGATGAAGGTTTTGCTGTTTTGTGATCTAATGAATGTTTGATCTTCTCTGCAGGACTCTGGAGACTGAAGAACTGCGTAAGGACTATATTTCTCCACCGGTGGCACTCAGAGGTGTTCCTCTGGTCTATCCTGAGTCTGATCAGCCCTGGACGGGCCGCCGGATCGATTACCTCCTGTATCGAGAGAGCGCTGTGTCCAGTCACGGCAAAACTGTGCGTTTGCTGATCGTAGCCATCTTTCTGAGTTTGTAACACTTTACAGTGAGGTTAATGTTAGTTAATGCATAAACTAATAACAGCAATACATTTGTTGTTGAGTAATAAAAAATTACTAGAACTTTAACAAAAAAAAAAAAAAAAAAAAAAAGATGATATTAACAAGTTATTGTTGGAATTAAATTTAATTAAGATTAATAAATGCTTTCAAATATTTTTAATTGATGGCTCATGTTTACTTCAGTAAAAAATTTAAGAAAAAATATATAAAAACTAATTCAGAATATTAGTAAATATTATAAAGACATTTAATAAGTAATAAAAAATTACTAGCAAACAAAATAAAATGACTAAAACTTTAAATGAAATTAGAATAAAAAATAAAATAAAAAATAAAAAATTAATGATAATATTAATGGACAACTTTTGATTTTAATAAAGTAATAGTAATTGTTTGAACTGAATTTAATTAAGATTAATAAATGCTAATTCGAAATATGAAAAAATACTACATAGATATTTAAAAACAACTAATAAAAATGACAAAAACAACAACAAAAAAACTAAAACTTTACTGAAGTTCGAAATAAAAAAAGGAAAATTTTAAAATAAAAAATAAATGATAATATTAACAAATGCAACTTTTGATGTTAATGAAATATTAGTGATTGTTGTAATTGAATTTAATTAAGATTAATAAATGCTTTAAAAATATTTTTAATTGATGGCTTCAATGAAATTTAAAATGAAAATATATATATATATATATATATATATATATATATATATATATATATATATATAAAAATGAATAAAAAATATTAATAAATATTATAAAGACATGTAACTACTAATAAAAATGACGAGCACACAACAAAATGACTAAAACTTTAACTGAAATTAAAATAAAAAAGAAAATATAAAATATAAAAATAAAAAATAATATTAACAGACAACTTTTGATTTTAATAATAATCTAATAGTAATTGTTTGAACTGAATTTAATTAAGATTAATAAATGCTTCATGTTTACTTTAGTGAAATTTTAAATTAAAAAATATATAAAAACTAATTCAAAATATTAATAAATATTATAAAGACATTTAATAAGTAATAAAAAATTACAAACAAACTAAATAAAATGACTAAAACTTTAACTGAAATTAAAATAAAAATGAAAATATAAAAATAAAAAATAAAAAAGTAATATTAACAGAGACGACTTTTGTTTTTAATTTTCTAATGATAATTGAATTTAATTAAGATTAATTAACTAAGATTTTTCATGTTAACTTTGAAATGAACAGACATTTAAAAACAACTAATGAAAATGACAAAAACATCAAAAAACTGAAAATGGAAGATATAAAAAATAAAGCTGAATAATAATATTAACAGATACAGCTTTTTATGTATTAGTAAATATTGAAATTATCATGAACTAATGTGTTTTTACAAATATTTTTCATCGTTAGTTCATGTTAACTAATGTAATTAAAAGTTTAGTTCACTTCCAGAATAAAAGTCTCCTGATGATTCATCTATCCGAGATGTTCATGTCTTTCTGGTTTTTTTTTAAATATAATGCACTTCAGTGGGGACCAACGGAATAAGAGTCTCATCTAGAAAAACCATCTCTCATTTTATTAAAACAATAAACATGTATTTACGTTTTTAAGCACAGATGCACAGATCAGTCTCTTATTCCTCGGCTGGGATCGTGTCGAGCTCTTCGAAGCTGGATCTTCAGAAGGAAGTGAACTAATCTTGATGTGCTGGCTGTGTTTCAGGAGCTGGAGGAGTTTACGTACGTCACGCAGCTGGCTGGACTGACGGATCACGTTCCTCTGGCCTTCAGACTCGCCGTCTCTCTGGATCCACAGCCTGCTTTCTAGTGGACCAGACTGACCGCACTGTAGCACATCTGTCAGAAAGTCACCAAAGTTACCTGTCATTGTTAACTGCTTGAGATACGGAGAAACAGCAGATATCACTGTACGATCAGAGCAATAGTTCTGACACTCTTCCCTGAGCGTCTGCTATCTGTACAGTTCATCAAAGCATAGATATCACACACACATGCATTACATTCAGCTCTTGTTTTTTGTTTAATGACTTGATTTTTTCATGACAGCACAGAAACCATTTTGCAAATATATTTTAATAAAAGCGTAGAATGTGTTTTTTCATAACGTGTGTTCTTTGACTTTTTTTCTAAAGGTTATTCTGCTGTGAAATCATGCTTTATTTTCTTGTCAAAAATAGTAAATGCGTATTACATTTTACATAGACATTTAATGGCAGCTAACCTGATCTTACACATCTCGATGCACAAAATAACTAAGAATAATCTATATCGTTATTTTATTTTTAAACTCTAGATGTTCTAAATGTATTTTTTTTATTAATAACAATAAACAATTACATTAATTTTTAGTTTAAAAAAATAATAAAATATATATTTATATATAATACATATATATTTTTTATTTTAAAAAATAAATAATCAGAGACGAACATATTACATGGGACTTTTATTACAGCTCGGGACTTTTATCGGTCCTCCAGACAGAGGTCATTTCCGGTTTGTTTTCGCAGTGACACGTCACGAAGGTCAGGAGCGAACTGGTGGAAAAATGGCGGCCACCTACAACACCTTCAGCCTGTGAGTATTAGTTCCCTCTGATGCTCATCGATGAGGGCTGATCGATTATTAGATGACTCGAGCAGAGCTGCTGGAGTCTGTGAACGATTCAGTCCGCGGCTGCGTCTCAAAACCTAGTGAGCTGCCTACCTAGACAGCATTCTGGACAGCACTGCAGTGAGATGTCTCTCTAGACTGCATGTTTTTGGACATTATTATTTCTCAAAATGTTATTTAAGTGGGCAGCTTGTTGTGTTTGGAGACACAGATTGCACAAAACTTGTTTATTGATGCTCAGCAGCAGGCGACTTTTCCCTTCAGCTTCCTCTTGTTCTCTTGCGATGCCAAAATCATACAGAAAATAATAAATATAAAATAATAGATATAATATTTCCTATCGTTATAACTAATAATAAATACAGAAAAATTTAAAAGCAATTTATAAAAAATAAATAAATGCCGAAATCATACAGAAAATAATATATATATATATATATATATATATATATATATATATATATATATATATATATAATATATGTAATATTTGCTATCATTATAACTAATAATAAATACAGAGAAATGTAAAAGTAAATTAAAAAAAATAAATAAATGCCAAAATCATACAGAAAATAATATATATAAAATAATAGATGTAATGTTTGCTATCATTATAACTAATAATAAATACAGACAAATGTAAAAGCAAATTATAAAAAATAAATAAATGCCAGAATTATACAGAAAATAATATATATATATATATATATATATATATATATATATATATATATATATATATAATATTTGCTATCATTATAACTAATAATAAATACAGAAATATGTAAAAGCAAATTATAAAAAAATAAATAAATGCCAAAATCATACAGAAAATAATAGATATAATATTTGCTATCGTTATAACTAATAATAAATACAGAAAAATGTAAAAGTAAATTATAAAAAATAAATAAATGGCAAAATCATACAGAAAATAATATATATAAAATAATAGATATAATATTTGCTATCGTTATAACTAATAATAAATACAGAGAAATGTAAAAGCAAATTATAAAAAATAAAATAAATACATAAGGGAGGTTAATCTGTATAGATTGCAAGTAGTTTATACAAAAAGTCATTATATAGAGATGATTTCTATATAAAAAAATATAAAATGAAATGTAAATATTTGAATTTATTAATTATATATTGAAGTTTGGCCCCATTTTGAAGAGTTTGATGAAAAATTATATCAAAGTTAATTTAATGAAAATATTACATTCTATTGATTTCCATCTTTTAAATCTATTCGTTTTTTATTACATTAATTCTTAATATCATCTGAAGTTTTTAAAATACATCATATGTTTATAAGAATATATATAGTATAATATTTATTATTTTAAAAAAAAATCAATAAAATAAACATAAAGGAGTCTAATCAATATAAACTGTGAGGAATTTCAAGAATTTTAAATAGTTCCCTTTGAGGATTTAAATTACATTTTCAACTAATTTTTAAAAAGCCACAAAACTAGCAACAAATCTGCATTTGTTTAAATTTAAACTTACAGTGTAATACACAAATAGAGTAATACGTATGCATGTTGAGGTAGATGATGATAAATGATGGTTTGTGCACGAGCGCTGGTTGTTTCAGCGTCATACAGACGTGACGAGGGAATGTTTCTGTGTTGTTGAATGTAACGACAGACACACGACGCCTGAGAAGTTCTTCATGGAGGCCTGTGACGACGGAGCCGGAGACGTCCTCGCCATCGACCGCGTCTCCACAGAAATGAGCCTCGCAGGTAAACACTACACAGACGGCAGATAAAGCAGGTGATTGGAAATCATTAGAAGTAAAATACATTCTGCTGAGAAGCATTAACCTAAAAAATATTCTGTATAATACATTTTTACTATCATGCTATTAATAATAATGATCATTATAAGTTGTTATTAATAATAATTAAAGTGTAGTGCAATATTATAGTAAATTATAATATATTACTAAAAATAATTATATATTTTTCTATAATATAATAAGAGCATAAATACCATCATCCATCATTCTAACAATAAATATCCAGTATTATGCATTTAAAATAATACTGACTTTTTAATATTCAGTATAATGCATTTTTAAAATTGTATTAATAATAATAATAATATTTATTTATTTTTCAAATTATTATTAATTATAGTATAGCTTAATAAAATATTATAATATTATAGTGTAATATAATAAAAATTATATTATGTTTTCCAATGATATGATGCAAATAAATATAATTGTGTAACATTTAAACAAAAAATATCTAGTTTAATACATTTAAAATAATAATAATACACTGTTAAATATCTAACATTAACCAATAAATATTAAGAGTGATATAATAAACTTTTTAAAATTGAATGTTAGATATTTAGATTATTATTATTATTATAAATGATTATTTAATTTATAGTGTTGTGTAATATAATAAAAATGATATTGACATTATATTTCTTATAATATAATAATAAAAATCAGTGTCTAACATTTTCAACAATAAATATCCAGTATAATATTTTTTAAAATGTAATGTTGATTATTATTATTAATGATGTAAATTATTGTATAATTTATATTGTAATATAATATAATAAAAATGATTATATTTTCCTGTAATATAATAATAAGCATCAGTGTCTAAATATCCAGTATAATACATTTAAAATATTAATACTTAAATATCTAACAAGAATCAATAAATATTTAGTATAATATAATACATTTTTGAAAATGTAATATTATATAATAATAATAATAATAATAATAATAATAATAATAATAATAATAATAAATTATAATATTATTATAAATTATTGAATTGATAGTGTTGTGTAAAACAATAAAAATGATATTATATTTTCCTATAATATAATAAGAATAAATATTAATGTCTAGCATTTCAACAATAAATATCCAGTATAACATTTTTTATATTTAATGTTAATTATTATTATTAATAACAATAATGTAAATTATTGTATAATTTACAGTGGAATATAATATATAAAAAAAAAACATTTTCTATCATATAATACGCATCAGTGTCTAAATATCCAGTGTAATACATTTAAAATAATAACAGAAAGTTAAATATCTAAGAAGAATCAATAAATATTTAGTATATAATTTAATACATTTTTGAAAATGTAATATTTTATAATAATAACAATAAATTATATTATTATTATAAATTATTATTACATTTATAGTGTTGTGTAATATAATAAAAATGATAGATTTTTCTATAATATAATAAGAATAAATATTAATGGCTAGGATTTCAACAATACATATCCGGTATAATACATTTACATTTACAATAATAATATTGTTAATATTATAATACATATATATATAATAGATGTTCTAAGCACTATACGCAGGTGTTAAGTGTAGTTTCTTCTTTTCTGTTCGAGTGAGGAAGGATGTCCCTCCGTCAGCGGTGACGCGGCCGATCTGTGGCATCATGGGAACGATTCGGCTGGTGGCAGGTTCGATCGCTCTCAGGATCAATGAACTCAAACTTAAAGGGTTACTCCACCCCAAAATGAAAATGTTGTCATTAATCACTTACCCCCATGTCGTTCCAAACCCGTAAAAGCCCCGTTCATCTTCGGAACACAATTTAAGATATTTTGGATGAAAACCGGGAGGCTTGTGACTGTCCCATAGACTGCCAAATAAATAACAGTGTCAAGGTCCAGAAAAGGCATGAAAGTCGTCATCAGAATACTCCATCTGCCATCAGACGTGCAATCTGGGTTATATGAAGAGACGGGAACACTTTTTGTAAACGAAGAAAACTAAAATAATGACTTTATTCAATAATTCCTTTGTCAGCGGTCTCCTCTGTGTCTCTCATTATCACCGTATGCTGCGTATGCTCTTCTGTATCATCCACGCCACAAGGATGCGCTGTTTCTATGTGTATTTAGCTTTGATTTGAAATAAAACAGCGCATCCTTGTGGCATGGATGATACAGAAGAGTGTTCTGATGACGACTTTCATACCTTTTCTGGACCTTGACACTGTTATTTATTTGGCAGTCTATGGGACAGTCACAAGCCTCCCGGTTTTCATCCAAAATATCTTAAATTGTGTTCCGAAGACGAACAGAGTTTTTTTAGTGATTAATGACAACATTTACATTTTAGGGTGGAGTACCCCTTTAATTCAGCTGAACTCTGCTTTAATGCATCTTGTTTTTTCAGGCATGTATCTCATCGTCATCACGAAGAAGAAGAAGGTGGGCGATCTGCTCGGTCACGCCGTCTGGAAAGCCACTGACTTTGACATCATTTCCTACAAGAAGACGGTTCTTCATCTGACTGATGCTCAGGTGGGTTCTGCAGCGTGTCGATGTTTGTGCTCCGGGTTCATGGGACGCTTGAGCTTCTCTTTGTTTAAACACTACGGTGAACCACTGAATGCCTCAAAATGTGTTTTGAACAGAGATATTTTTATTGCCAGATCTCAAGAAAAGTTCACAGAAGCTCACATTTTACCCATAATTAAATTTATTATTATTATTAATTATAATGTTTTATAATAATAATCATTTTAAGTTGTTGCTGTTGTTTTTTATTATTATTATTATTATTATTATAATAATAATAATTATAGTGTAGTGCAATATTATAGTATTATAATATAATAAAAATTATATATTTTATGTTATATATAATTAAAAATATAAGTATTATATTTTCTTATAATATTATAAGAGCATAAATACCAATATCTATCATTCAAACAATAAATATCCAGTATTATACATTTAAAATAATACTGACGTTCAATATTCAGTATAATTTTTTTTCTTCACATTTTAATATATGATATTATTATTAATAATACTATTTTATAACAATAATTATTTACATTTATTTTTAATTATAGTATAATAAAATATTATAATATTAAAGTATAATATAATAAAACTAATATTATATTATATTTAATAAAAATAATTATATATTTTTCTATAAATATATATATATATATATATATATTATCCTATATTATAATAAGAGCATAAATAATATCTAACATTCAAACAATAAATATCCAGTATTATACATTTAAAATAATACAGACTTTCAATATTCAGTATAAAAAGTTTTTTTTATTTAATATATTATGATATATTTATGATAATTTTTCAGAATGATTATTAATTATAGTAAAGTATAATAAAATATTATAATATAATAAAAATGATATATTTTCCAATAATATAATACAAATAAACATGAATGTCTTACATTTAAACAAAAAATATCCAGTATGATACATTTAAAATAATAATAATACACAGTTAAATATCTAACATTAACCAATAAATATTAAGTATAATATAATAAGCTTTTTAAAATTGTTTTAAAAAGTTAAATAATGTTATTTCTATTATTATAAATTATTATTTAATTTATAGTTTAATTTATATTGTACCCCCAGTTAAAAAAATTTATAATTTAATGTTATTAATTATAATGTTTTATAATAATAATATTTTTAATAAAATTATTATTAATAATAATATTATAGTGTAGTGCAACAAACATTAGTACATTATACTATAATGTTATAATATTAAAAAATATATATTTTCCTATAATATTATAAGAACATAAATACAACAAACATTCAAACAATAAATATCCAGTATTATACATTTAAAATAATACAGACGTTCAATATTCAGTATAATAATAAAAAATGAATAAACAGTAAATTATATAAATAAAATGGAAATTACGTTTCTTAAACATGCTTCTTTTTCTTATAGAAAAATAAATTATATTTATAATTAAATATATAATTACATTTTTTTTTTATGATTTTAGGGTGATTTAATTAATTTTTTTTTTGACAGATTTCTTGAGATTTACCCTTTTATGGTTTTAGTTTGTTAAATAAATCAACCAAAATTCACTAGAGAAATATTGTATCATTGTTTCCAAGTATTAATATTAATATTTTGTTGCTTAAGTTAGGGTTACTCTAAAAAAGAAATTAAATCCTAATTAATAAAACTACTAATTACAGCTTCAGATGCGTAATTAGATTACCGTTTATGAATAATTATTACTCTCTTAAAAATGTATTGCATTACTAATCACTTTCTAAATCTCTTATCAGTTCAACAATACGAGACATGAAACTGCTTTTAATTCTTTCAAATTAATAATATAAAATTGCATAAATTATTCTTGAACTGTCCAAAGTATTCAAAGGGAGAAGATTACCTTAAAAACATATATTTTAACATTAGACGTTCAATTTTGATGTTAAATCCATTGTTTTATTTGTTCTATATACAGTATTTAATGCAACTGCATCAGAAGTGACTATAATTAAAATACAGGAGAATTAAGATTAATCCCTTACTTCATGTTACAGTAGATTACAGTAATTAATTGCTTCGTAAAGAAGAAAAAAAAATGCATTGCTTTTTGTCAGAATAATTGAAAGTAGCATTAAAAACTCTTCTAAAAAAGTGCATTCAGTCAAGTTTTAAAAAGCATTGTTATTGACTCTACTAAAGTCTGTGTGGATCTTTCAGATGCAAGACAACAAAGCCTTCCTGTCCATGATCAACAGCGTCCTGAATGCAGACGGTTTCTACTTCGCCACGGACTACGATCTGACGCACACGTTACAGCGGCTGGCTCACACCAGCCCCGAGTTTCACGAGATGACGCTGCTGGAGCGCGTGAGAGAGAGAGACGCTTTCACAAATCTGTCATAAAACATAACCCTGTAACACTCATCGGGTGAAGAGCTCATGTGATTAAGTTTGTTCAATCTAAAGTAAAACTGCTTTCTGTGGGCCTTAAATCAAAGCAGAAACTATGAATTTTAATGTTTTTAAAGAAGTCTCTTCTGCTCACCAAAGTTGCATTTATTTGAGCATAAATACAGAATTTTTTTAAAAAATGTGAAATATTATTATAATTTAAAACAGCTGTTTTCTGAGTGAATATGTGTTAAAGTGTAATTTATTTCTGTGATGCGCAGCTGTATTTTCAGCATCATTACTCCAGTCTTCAGTGTCACATGATCTTCAGAAATCATAATAATATGCTGATTTGTTATCAAAGTTTTCGCTGCTTCATGTTGTTTTGGAACCTGAATAAATGAATGAAAAGATAAAAACGACAGAATTAACTTAAGATAGAAATCTTTTGTAACATTAGAAGTCTTTACTGTGCATTTTTATCAATTTAACACATCCTTGCTGAATAAAAGTATTAATTTCTTTCAGAAATAGAAAGAAATAAAAATCTGCTGACACCTGAAAATTCAGCTTTGATCACAGAAATTAAATTAGAATTTAACAGAGATTCACATAGAAAACAGCTATATTAAATTGTAATAATATTTCACAATTTTACAGTTTTTCCTGAATTTTTAATCAAATAAATGCAGGCTTGATTGATCTTTAAAAAACAAAAATTCTTACTGATCCCAAACTTTTGTGTGAAGTCTTGTGTTCTGAGAAACTGTTTTAAATAAAGTGAGTTTATGCTTAAAACAAGAACAAATATCTGTCAGTGAATATATATATAAACTTGTTTTTGCTGTGAATGTCGTGTATTTATTCTGACCCCACTGGCAGATATTTGATCTCGTTTTAATCATAAACGCACTTCATTTTGATCAGTTTCACAGAAAACAAGACTTTTTGCTTAGCAAGTAAATGCATCTCGATTTAAAAAACTTGAGACATTTTCACTGGAAAACAAGACAAAAATAATGATTAAAAAACATAAAATTTTTGCAGAAGGTTATTTTCATGTTTTAGTGGTTGAGAGCATAAGTCATAAGCTTTTAATATTTTGTAAAATGTATTAAAAAGGTGATCTGCTGAAACTTGTATTCTCAAAGAAGAAATCATAAAAAAATTTCAATAAAATTATTTTTTCTACATCCATAAAATAGAAGCCCTGAATAAATAAATGAATAAAAAAGCTAATAAAATAAATAATTTCTACCGTATTGTCCGATTCGAACATTAAAAGCAAGACTGGAGAAGGAAAAAAGTCAATAAATAAAACCATGAAGTTTTTATTTAATCTTAATTTCCATGAGGTATGAAGTGATTGTAACTTCTTCTTATGATTGTTAAACGCAGGCGGATCCGAGATTTGTGTGGAACGGTCACCTGCTCAGAGAATTCATCGCTCAGCCGGAGGTAAACGCAGGATTGCTGTAGCTGCGGCTGCTATTTTAAGACTAACACGCTTTTGGGACAACGTGCAGAAATCTGCAAGAAACACCAAGTTTTCAGGCCTGCTTTTAATATAGAAAAGTCTAAAGTTCTGACGTTGTGTTTTCTCTTACAGCTGCACAGATTTGTCTTCCCTGTTGTTCACGGCTGTATCCTTCAACCAGACGAGCACTTGCTGATATCAGACCACGTCTGTGTGTGAAATAGAGTTTGTGTAGAAGTGTCTCAGGGCTCCAGACTAACATTTGAGAGCAGAGGCACCAGCGCCACGAAGTTCTAGAGATGTGGAAGTGTGTGGGGTATTAAAAATAAAGATAATTTAATCGTAAAATCACTTGTTTTGCATTGATAAGTGCAGTTTCTAATAATATTACGCGTTTATTTCTTAGTAATGCACATTTGACAATAAAGCACTGAGCTTGCGTTGGGAAGCATACAGAACTTAATGATTTGATTTGATCATGATTTGATATTCTATACTTTAAAAAAAATATATATATTTTTTTATGATTTTATAATTTCAAAATATAAAGCAAAAAGTAGAAGTGATTTTTTTTTAAATAATTCATTATTTTTTATGATTTTATAATTTAAAAATATAAAGCAAGTAGAAGTGTTTTTATTTTCATTTTTTAAAATGATTTTATAAATTAAAAATATAAAGCAAAAAGTAGAAGTGATTTTTTAAAATAATTTATTTCATTATTTTTAATGATTTTATAATTTCAAAATATAAAGCAAAAAGTATGATTTTTTTCCCCTCTTTTATGATTTTATAATTTTAAAATATAAAACAAAATGTAGAAGTGATTTTTTTCAAATATTTTTTTCTTTTTATAATAATTTTATAATTTTAAAATATAAAGCAAAAAGTAGAAGTGATATTTTTTTAATATTTATTTCATTATTTTTAATGATTTCCTAATTTCAAAATATAAAGCAAAAAGTATGATTTTTTTCCCCTCTTTTATGATTTTATAATTTTAAAATATAAAGCAAAAAGTAGAAGTGTTTTTTTTTTTCATTTTTAAAAATTATTTTATAATTTCAAAATATAAAGCAAAAAGTAAAAGTGATTTTTCAGAATTTTTTCTTTTTTTTATAATAATTTTATAATTTCAAAATATAAAGCAAAAAGTAAAACTGAATGACTAATAAGCCAGTAAGTGCCCCTCTGCTGCCATCTACTGGTTATAGTGATAACTTGATGTTTTTTTTTTTTTTTTTTTACATAAGTGTTTGTTTACCACAAACTATATTTTGTTCATCCCATAAAAAATAACATTTAAAGTGGATAATTTTAGAGCTTTAAATAGCTGCAAATAGTTATGTGAAAGCATTGTGAGATCAGCATTGGTTCCCGAGTAAACCTCAGTGCGCAGCTCAAACGAGTAGCGTGGTTTCATTACGCTTTTATTTTGTTTGCCATTTGATGTTGGACAATGCGGTGGTCGCTCCAGTGCGACCGCTTACAAAATTTAGTCGCACCGGCAGAAAACATTTTTGCGGTCTGGAGCCCTGCATCTGTGTTCACATTTACAGTATATTTTGTGCTTTAAAGTAGGGCTGCTCGATTATGGCAAAAATCATAATCAGAATTATTTTGGTCAATATTGTGCAATCACGATTATTGATTATGAGGAGTCACATGACCAAAACTATATACGAGTGGTTTATTTAAATATAGCGATATATATCAAACATATTTTTTTCTGTAATTAAAGGTTGCTATGACACGTACATTTTAGAGACATTTAGAGATTTAGGGAAATTTCACAATTCTCAACACCACAGCAGAATACTAGGGTAACTAATATTAGTAAAAACAAAAAATTTAATGGAAAATAATTAAACAGTAAGTAATAAATTAAAAAAAGAGAGAGCAGAGAGTGATTTTCTATTTGTCTTTTGTCGTTTAATTAATATGAAGCACACAGTCGGCGGCAGGAATATTAGGCTGCTGTCACTTTAAGAGCTGCACAGATCCAATTTACTGTTACTCACATATTCTCATTCTCAACTGTTTATGTTCACTTATTACATAACCGATGAGGGTTTATGTGAATAATAATCACCAAGCGCCACATTTTGACACATTTTTGTGTGTATTTGACCGTTTAGACACAGCTTAAGCTTTTAAAACATGAATAAATCTAATCAACTTTAATAAATCAAGCACGTGCGATTTTGCTAAAGTCACATTATAACTCTTACAGGTTTGCAACGACGTGAGGCGGAGTAATATCGACAAAATTTTCATTTTTCCCTTTAACTGTTTTGTATACATGAATACTTCCTCTTCCACACGTCGCAGTCCTTAACCTGCGCTCTCAGTCATCGCCATGAAGTCGTGCTGCATCAACGGCAAAATCTTCGACTGGAACATCATTTCCAGGAGGAGCTGTTTCCGCGCTGGCGTCCGCTACTACGTCAGAGGTGAAGCTCGTACGCTTTGAGACGGTGCCTTTCTTTTCTCCATAAGTTACTAAATGCTCGCTTTCTCCTCCAGGCATCGACTCTGAAGGTCATGCGGCCAACTTTGTTGAGACGGAGCAGATTGTTCAGTATAATGGAGCAAAAGCCTCATTTGTTCAGGTAAGCCTCTGAAATTGCACATAATTCAGAAAATATATATATTTTTCAACATCCAGATTTTTCTTTTAGTCGATGGTTTGATTTGATTCATTTATGTGATTTACACTGAGTGACTCGATTTGGGGCTTGACAGATGTCTATTTGTTAACTTATGAGTTGTAAGTATAATGAAAACCGCTCAGATCAGGGTTGCCAGGTCCCAGAAACAAAACCACCCCAATTGCTAAATCAAAACAATTGTTAAAAAAAAATATATTAAAAATATAAAAAAAGGATTGTGTGCACACATCCAAAAAAAATAAAATTAAAAAAAGTCAGAATCTGTAAAAATCACCCTTAACGATTTGCGAAAAAAAAAAAAAAAAGAAAAGAAGATTTTTCTGATAAAAATTATGATTGTAAATTAAAATGCAATTTATGCAAAAATGCAAAAAATTCCAGGTTTGCTGTGCTTGTTTGTAGGGCTGCACAATTTGGTCAAAATTTTGGGATTACATATCAATATGGCTATAAATTAAATTATTAATAATAATAATATTTTTACTACACCAAGTAATAACTTACAAAACAAAAACAATTAAGGAAATATTATAGTTGTAAACCAACAGTCATTTTTATTTTCACACTGAGATAATGGTAGATAATGAGCTGCTTACATATAAACGAACACCGAGTGAAACGTGCAGTGCATATATTAATTTAATTAAATCACGATAATTCGATAATTGCATCGTGATTTCAGTTTTATTTCAGTTAATTGTGCTGCCCTATGGCACACTGCATTTGTGCTCTCAAAGCATTCTAAAAATAATAAGTAGGACACAGTTTCGATCAAAAACATCAATCGTCCAGCTTTTTTATATTGATCTGCAGAACTGTAGGTGCTACACCATTCAGAGCCATGCAACAGTGTTTACCAAACATCTTACCATCACATGGTTAGTTTCTTTTAGCAGATCAGCTTTTGTATGAGCTTTTCTTTCAAAATATCAAAGAAAATAAAATATTTATGATATGATCCATCTATTGTAGCACTTCAGAAACCATTTATTGAGAATGAAGTTACTCACAATAGAGCCATTTTTTATCCATTTTGAATGTGGATTAATTCGTTTTCATAGTTTTCATGTCATTTGAGGAACATTTCTAATCAGAATTGGTTTTAATGAGTGATCCTCTTCCGCAGACTCGAGGCTCCATCCCGTTCTACTGGTCTCAGAGACCAAACCTCAAGTACAAACCAAAACCACAGATCAGCAAAAGCATCAATCATGTGAGAATCACCTTCTGTACCTTTTATTTCTGTTTTGTGTGGCAAAGCTCGTGATGGTTTGATACGGTGTTAAACATCTGGTAATGATCTTTACAGAATGTTTTAAAGGGATAGTTCACCCAAAAATGATAATTACCCCATGATTTACTCACCCTCAAGCCATCCTAGTCGTATATAACTTTCTTCTTTCAGAGGAATCCAGTCGGAGTTATATTAAAACATGTCCTGGCTCTCCCAAGCTTTATAATGGCAGTGAATGAGTGTTATTTTCCAACAGTCCAAAAGAAGTCCAGTAAAGTGCATCCATCCATCATAAAAAGTGTCGCGAATCGATTCATTTTTGTAAGAAAAATATCCATATTTAAAATTTTATAAATGCGTTCGTTCCGGCGGATGACGTCGGTGTAGCGTAAGGTGCGGTGAGAAGTGAGAGAGCAAAATAAAACACCGGACACGAACCAGAAGTACAAAACGAGGATTTATAAAGACAAATGTGGGAGGATTTCGATATAAACCGAGAGGAGACTGGTTTTCCTTTGTTAAAGTAAGGAAACGTTGCTCCTGTAAACAAACGTCAGTTCTCGCGAGACGAGGATATTCTCACCGGAGCTACGCTACGCCTACGTCATCCGCCGGAATGAACGCATGTACGAAAGATTACGGTTTTTAAAGTTTTAAATATGGATATTTTTCTTACAATAATGCATCGATTCGTGACAGGAGGCCTTTACTTTAGGCACTTTTTATGATGGATGGATGCACTTTACTGGACTTCTTTTGGACCATTGAAAAATAACACCCATTCACTGCCATTATAAAGCTTGTGAGAGCCAGGACATTTTTTAATATAACTCTGATTGGATTCCTCTGAAAGAAGAAAGTCATATACACCTAAGATGGCTTGAGGGTGAGTAAATCATGGGGTTAGTTTCATTTTTGGGTGAACTATTCCTTTAACCTTACGTTAGTTAATAAAAATACAGTTGTTCATGTTAGATGTTAATAGATGCAGTGTTTGATTTAAAAAAAAAATTAATGTTGCAATTAATAATAACTAATGTTAATGATTGCTTTAAGAATAATTATTTATTGTTAGTTAATGTAGTAATATAATTTTCAAATAAAATTTTGATTTATTGACTCTAAAAAGATTTGATTTGGCAGGAAAATGTTAATTTGGTTTTGGTTTATATATATATATATATATATATATATGTGTGTGTGTGTCCCTGGAGCACAAAAGCAGTCTTAAGTCGCTGGGGTATATTTGTAGCAATAGACAACAATACATTGTATGGGTCAAAATTATAGATTTCTCTTTTATGCCAAAAATCATTAGGATATTAAGTAAAGATCATGTTCCATGAAGATATTTTGTAAATTTCCTACCGTAAATATATCAAAACTTAATTTTTGATTAGTAATATGCATTGCTAAGAACTTCATTTGAACAACTTTAAAGATGATTTTCTCAATATTTTGATTTTTTTGCACCCTCAGATTCCTGATTTTCAAATAGTTGTATCTCAGACAAATATTGTCCTCCTAACAAACCAGACATCAATGGAGAGATTATTTATTCAGCTTTCAGATGATGCATAAATCTTAATTTCGAAAAATTAACCCTTATCACTGGTTGTGCTCCAGGGACACATATTCTCATATACACAGTGGTGGTGGAATAATTAGTTATTTTTTTAATGTTTTTGAAAGAAGGCTGCATTTACCTGATCAATATTATGAAATATTATTACAATTTAAAATAACTGTCTTCTATGTTAATATATTTTAAAATGTAATAAATTCCTGTGATGAAAAGCTGAATTTTCAGCATCATTACTCCAGTCTGTAAACTATGGAAGCAGATTAGTCTCAAATATAATTCACGCAAAAAACACGATTCACACATGCGTAGACAATTTCACATGCGTGAAACCTAATTCACGTACACACAGAAAAAATTCACGTGCGTGAAAAAAAATATATATTCACAAAAAGCAATTCACATGCGCAAAATAAAATTATATATTCATAAAATACATTTCACAAATGCAAAACACAATTTGTAGATATACAACTGTGCACAAAAACCTTTGAATGTTTAAAATGTACGAGTGTCTGAATGTACAAATCGTCATTTACTACGAATCCACTCGGATTTGTGTGTGTGTGTTTTTGAGACTTTCCTGGCAGAGCTCTCTTCCCACGTGGGTCTGTCGTACTCTTTAGCCAATCAGATGCGAGCTTACCATTCAACCAATCATATCATAAGCCACTGAGACTGCATTCAAGGAGAGTAGTTTTGCACATGTTCAGATGAAGTCACAATAATGGCAGAAGCTTCCTTTGTTTGAGTCTGCGTGTCAGAAACGGAAGTGCTAAAAATCGCTAAAAATGGGCTTCAATTGTCTCAATTGAGTTCCAATTGGGTCGCTGTGTCCATTTCTTTTACTGTCTTTGGGATTACTGATGTAAAGGCTTAATTTCCGTTCTAATTAATCCATATTGCGCAAAAGGTGCGCAGAATCGTGCTCCTTGAATGCACTCTCAGTGGCTTATGATATGATTGGTTGAATGGTAAGCTCGCATCTGATTGGCTAAAGAGTACGACACACCCACGTGGGAAGAGAGCTCTGCCAGGAAAGTCTCAAAAACACACACACACAAATCCGAGTGGATTCGTAGTAAATGACGATTCGTACATTCAGACACTCGTACATTTTAAACATTCAAAGGTTTTTGTGCACAGTTGTATATCTACGAATTGTGTTTTGCATTTGTGAAATGCATTTTATGAATATATAATTTTATTTTGCGCATGTGAATTGCTTTTTGTGAATATATTATTTTTTTCACGCACGTGAATTTTTTTTGTGTGTACGTGAATTAGGTTTAATGCATGTGAAATTGTCTACGCATGTGTGAATCGTGTTTTTTGCGTGAATTATATTTGAGACTAATCTGCTTCTATAGTAAACTTCTGTAAATTTCCGAAGGGTCATGTGACACTGAAGACTGGGGTAATGATGCTGAAATATTTCAAAATATTACATTAGTGATTAGATATCTCTTATATCAGTCAGTCTGACACTATTCTGTGTGTTTTCTTGTGTAACGTCCCACAGCTGGATGGTTTCCAGAGGCACTTCGACTCTCAGATCATCACGTACGGCAAACAAGTCATTCTGAACCTGGTATGTCGGCTGTATTTGCTCTGAGCCTGGACATTCAGAAGCAACAGATCAATACGGTCTCACTACGATCTCTTTTATTCTCCAGGTGAATCAGAAAGGCTCAGAGAAGCCGCTGGAACAGGCCTTTGCAAAGATGGTGAACCGTCTGGGCAACGGCATGATCAAGTGAGCGAGTCGATGGGAAAATCTGATAAATATCTCGATGCACAAGAGCCAAGCTCACAGTTGTGTTCGTCTGCAGGTACATCGCGTTTGACTTCCACAAGGAGTGCAGCCGTATGAGGTGGCATCGCCTGCAGATCCTGGTGGACATGGTGGCGGAAATGCAGAACGAGTTCGGGTACGCACTGCTTTTTATTGCATGCTGAAAATGCGATTTTTGAATGCTCTAATTGTTTCATGTTTTTCAACAGCTACTTCCTGGTGGATTCGGACGGGACGGTGCAGTTACAGCAGGACGGGACATTCAGAAGCAACTGCATGGACTGTCTGGACCGAACCAACGTCATCCAGAGTCTGCTGGCGCGGCGCTCGCTGCAGTCGCAGTTAGAGGTGATTTTATTATCTTTATCGGGATCATCACTGGACCGAAATGAACGTTCAAATAGGGCTGGGCGATACTTTGAATATTAGCAATATTATTGCATTATCCAATATCGTGTAGGGGTGATGGAAACTGTTATGAAAAATATTCATTGACTACCTTTTTATCCACGAGACAGACATCATTCAGCACTAATTGTGACTATATCAGCATTCGAAATCGAAAAAAGACTAGACTAAAATGTTGTTTAAATAAAATATTCTGATCTGTTCAGAGAGCGGATTCATTCCGAAATGATGCAAGTGACTGTCTTTATGAATAAATCATTGATTCATTGACTCACTAGATCCATTCAAACAGCTGATTCATTCCGAAACGAAGCAAGTGACTGTCTTTATGAATGAGTCACTGAATCATTGATTCACTATATCCGTTCAAACAGCTGATTCATTCCCAAATGAAGCAAGAGGCTGTCTTTATGAATGAGTCACTGAATCATTGACTCACTAGATCCATTCAAACAGCTGATTCATTCCGAAACGAAGCAAGTGATTGTCTTTATAAATGAGTCACTGAATCATTGACTCACTAGATCCATTCAAACAGCTGATTCATTCCGAAATGAAGCAAGTGACTGTCTTTATGAATGAGTCACTGAATCATTGATTCACTATATCCGTTCAAACAGCTGATTCATTCCCAAATGAAGCAAGAGGCTGTCTTTATGAATGAGTCACTGAATCATCTGCACACTCCATCTGTTCGAATAGCTGATTCATGACTCACTCAATCGGTTTAAACAGCTGATTCGTTTCCGAAACGAAGCGAGTGACTTTCTTTATGAATGAATCACTGAATCATCGCCACACTCCATCTGTTTGAACAGCTGATTCGTTCCAAAATGATTCAAGTGACTGTCTTTATAAATGAGTCACTGAATCATCGACCCACCCGATCTGTTCAAATGGCTGATTCATTCCGAAATGAAGTGAGTGACTGTCTTTATGAACGAGTCACTGAATCATCGACTCACTAGATCCGTTCAAACAGCTGATTCACGACTCACTTGATCTGTTTAAACAGCTGATTCGTTCCAAAACATTTCAAGTGACGGTCTTTATGAATAAGTCACTGAATCATCGCCACACTCCATCTGTTCCAATAGCTGATTAATGACTCACTCAATTTGTTTAAACAGCTGATTCGTTTCCGAAACGATTAAAGTGACTGTCTTTATAAATGAGTCACTGAATCATTGACACACTCGATCTGTTCAAACAGCTGATTCGCGACTCACTCGATCTGTTCAAACAGCTGATTCGTTCCAAAACAATGCAAGTGACTGTCTTTATGAATGAGACACTGAATCATTGACCCACTCGATCTGTTCAAATGGCTGATTCCTCCCGAAATGAAGTGAGTGACTGTCTTTATGAACAAGTCACTGAATCATCGGCACACCCCATCTGTTCGAATAGCTGATTCACGACTCACTCAATCTGTTTAAACAGCTGATTCGTTTCCGAAACGATTCAAGTGACTGTCTTTATGAATGAGTCACTGAATCATCGACTCACTAGATCCATTCAAATAGCTGATTCATTCCGAAACGAAGCAAGAAACTCACTAAATCATTGTAAAATCATGTCATTAGTTGTGGTCCAGAAGAGAAAGACTGTACGTTTAAATGAGTTTTGTAAGCTTGCAGACTGTAGTTGCTGTCTGGTAGCTGTGAGGTTAACTCATGTCTTGTTGATCTGTAGAGGATGGGAGTTTTACATGTGGGGCAGCGGATTGAAGAACAGGCAGATTTTGAAAAAATATACAAGAATGGTAAGCAAACACTAACACTGATAGTCTTGCTCTTTTAGACGGTGTCATTCATGGCCTTTCTGTTCTGCTTTGTTCCCTGCAGCATGGGCAGATAACGCCAACGCCTGCGCCAAACAGTACGCCGGGACAGGAGCGCTGAAGACCGACTTCACACGGTAACAGGAGCGCCTCTGCTCCGCTTGTGCTTGAGAGTGATGTTCAGATGTGTTGTGGAAGATGATTGGTTCTCTGTGTGTTCAGGACAGGGAGGAGAACGCAGTGGGGTTTGCTGATGGACGGCTGGAACTCTATGATCAGATACTACAAGAACAACTTCTCGGATGGCTTCAGACAGGTCAGTGTTCCTTGCATACAAACGCCTCTTAGATTAAATAGTATTTTAACATATTTTGAAGATTTATAGCTGATGCATTCATGTTTTTGAGCAGTGTTGTTGATATTATATTAAAAACTTATTTTTTTGTCAATAAAGATTTTTATTTTATAATAGTTTTTTTTATTTTAGTTAAGGTTTTAGTAATTTTGTTGTGTATTTTTGTCATTTTTATTAATTTCTTTTATATATATATATATATATATATATATATATATATATATGGCTGTATATTTTTTATTGATTAGTTTTAGCTTATTTAGTTTTGGTTATTTTAATACTTAAAACAAAAATGGGAAATCATGCCTTGGCAGCTAATTGAAATAAAATAACATTAAAGTTTTCTATATTTTATTTAAGTAATGAAATGTTTTTTATGGTTTTAGTTAACTATGATAACCCTGTTTTTGCATGATTAATTCATTTTAATAATAGTCATTAGTTTGTGAATCATCTCAGTTATCTTGGACTAGAAATGCCAGCCGAACCCCTTTGACCTGAAATATATGTTATTATTTTATTAGAGTATATATATATATATATATATATATATATATATTTTTTTTTTTTTTTTTTTGGAGTGTTTTACATATTTTTATATTAAATTTTTTTTCTTATTTTAAAGTCATTTAAATATTACTTTATTTTTATGATGTAATTAATTTTTAATATATTTTTTAATTAGAATTTTTTTTTTTTTTTATGATTTAATTAATTATTTGATTTTTATCTGTTATTTTACCCACAACACCCCGGTTGGGAAACCCTTCTCTAGGGAATAAATCGCTAATGAAGGTAGAAAGATGTTGTTTTGTGTTTGATTTCTTTTCTGTGGGTCTGTGGATGAAGACTTCAGGATCGGATCTGAAGGCTCATAGGGTTTTATTATTTCATGTCTTTATCCAGGACTCCATAGACCTGTTTCTGGGTAATTATGCTGTGGAAGAGGCGGATATGAACACTCCTTTACATGAGCCCAAAGACTGGAAGTTCCTCACGGTAAGAACCAGACTGAGCTGTGAACCCAGAAAAACACAACACACTGAACACACTGAGCCTCTTGTCTTAGACGTCTTTGGCATTTGTTTTCAGCTGCAGAACACAACAGACCTGTATTTATTGAGCACTGCTGTCTCTTATCATATTGCTGCTTCATGAAAGTAATAAACCACTTAGAGGATTTACAGTGATTTTTTTCTGCTTTGTATTATGTCTCACATCACTTATATTTACCATGATAAAATCACTGTAATGCACGGGTATAATTATGGTAATTAAGGCTGGATAACATATCAAAAATACATGATTTGATTGCAAAAATTTAGCTGGAACGTGAGTTTTGCAAGGATGCTTTTATTGGCCATTAATTAGATTTTCACTGTATCCTCTTCTATTAAAGCCAGTATGAAATATAAATTCACCCTATCTGTTTTCTAAATGCATGTTCATATGTTTAAATTTTTTAATCTTGTCATTTTTAATCAAAATGTCATAACTGGATTCTCCTGTTGTCCCTCTTCAGCTGCCGATCATCATGGTAGTTGCTTTCTCAATGTGCATCATATGTCTCCTGATGGCTGGTAAGACACGGATCAATATTAATGTTATTAATAATATTAATAGTAACCCTATATAGTATTTGCTATTTGATAGGCCTCTAATTGAATATAACATGATCAAACTTTGCTGTCGCACACAATCTCCTCCACACATCTCCTTCACTAAAACAATTCAAATTAAAAGTTGCATCTGTTAACATTAATGCACCGTAAACTAATATGAACAAACAATGAACAGTTGTTTTTTTTATTAACTAATATTGACAAAGTTTGGAAGCCCGTTTCCACTACTTAATAAAAATAATTAAAAAATATCTGACAGTTTATATCTGACAGTTTTGACTTTTTTCCTCACAATTCTGAGTTTGTCAGGTAATTCAGACATTTTTTTCCGCGATTCTGAGTTTACATCCGATGATTCTGACTTTTTTCCTCACAGTTCTGAGTTTATATCCGACAGTTTAGATTTTTTTCGCAATTCCGAGGTTATATCCGACAGTTTAGACTCTTTTCGCAATTCTGAGTTTATATCCGACAGTTTAGACTTTTTTCGCAATTCCGAGGTTATATCCGACAGTTTAGACTCTTTTCGCAATTCTGAGTTTATATCCGACAGTTTAGACTCTTTTCGCAATTCCGAGTTTATATCCGACAGTTTAGACTCTTTTCGCAATTCCGAGGTTATATCCGACAGTTTAGACTCTTTTCGCAATTCTGAGGTTATATCCGACAGTTTAGACTCTTTTCGCAATTCCGAGTTTATATCCGACAGTTTAGACTCTTTTCGCAATTCCGAGTTTATATCCGACAGTTTAGACTCTTTTCGCAATTCCGAGGTTATATCCGACAGTTTAGACTCTTTTCGCAATTCTGAGGTTATATCCGACAGTTTAGACTCTTTTCGCAATTCCGAGGTTATATCCGTAAGTTTAGACTCTTTTCGCAATTCCGAGTTTATATCCAACATTTTAGACTCTTTTCGCAATTCCGAGGTTATATCCGACAGTTTAGACTCTTTTCGCAATTCCGAGGTTATATCCGACAGTGTAGACTCTTTTCGCAATTCTGAGTTATATCCGACAGTGTAGACTCTTTTCGCAATTCCGAGTTTATATCCGACAGTATAGACTCTTTTCGCAATTCCGAGGTTATATCCGACAGTTTAGACTCTTTTCGCAATTCCGAGGTTATATCCGACAGTTTAGACTCTTTTCGCAATTCCGAGGTTATATCCGACAGTTTAGACTCTTTTCGCAATTCCGAGGTTATATCCGACAGTTTAGACTTTTTTTCGCAATTCCGAGTTTATATCCGACAGTTTAGACTTTTTTTTTCGCAATTCCGAGGTTATATCCGACAGTTTAGACTTTTTTTTCGCAATTCCGAGGTTATATCCGACAGTTTAGACTCCTTTCGCAATTCCGAGTTTATATCCGACAGTTTAGACTTTTTTTCGCAATTCCAAGGTTATATCCAACAGTTTAGACTCTTTTCGCAATTCCAAGGTTATATCCAACAGTTTAGACTCTTTTCGCAATTCCGAGTTTATATCCGACAGTTTAGACTCTTTTCGCAATTCCGAGTTTATATCCGACAGTTTAGACTCTTTTCGCAATTCCGAGGTTATATCCGACAGTTTAGACTCTTTTCGCAATTCCGAGGTTATATCCGACAGTTTAGACTCTTTTCGCAATTCCGAGGTTATATCCGACAGTTTAGACTTTTTTTTCGCAATTCCGAGGTTATATCCGACAGTTTAGACTCCTTTCGCAATTCCGAGTTTATATCCGACAGTTTAGACTTTTTTTCGCAATTCCAAGGTTATATCCGACAGTTTAGACTCTTTTCGCAATTCCGAGTTTATATCTGACAGTTTAGACTCTTTTCGCAATTCCGAGTTTATATCCGACAGTTTAGACTCTTTTCGCAATTCCAAGGTTATATCCAACAGTTTAGACTCTTTTCGCAATTCCGAGTTTATATCTGACAGTTTAGACTCTTTTCGCAATTCCGAGTTTATATCCGACAGTTTAGACTCTTTTCGCAATTCCGAGTTTATATCCGACAGTTTAGACTCTTTTCGCAATTCCAAGGTTATATCCAACAGTTTAGACTCTTTTCGCAATTCCGAGTTTATATCTGACAGTTTAGACTCTTTTCGCAATTCCGAGTTTATATCCGACAGTTTAGACTCTTTTCGCAATTCCGAGTTTATATCTGACAGTTTAGACTCTTTTCGCAATTCCAAGGTTATATCCGACAGTTTAGACTCTTTTCGCAATTCCAAGGTTATATCCAACAGTTTAGACTCTTTTCGCAATTCCGAGTTTATATCTGACAGTTTAGACTCTTTTCGCAATTCCGAGTTTATATCCGACAGTTTAGACTCTTTTCGCAATTCCGAGTTTATATCCGACAGTTTAGACTCTTTTCACAATTCCGAGGTTATCTCCGACAGTTTAGACTCTTCGCAATTCCGAGTTTATATCTGACAGTTTAGACTTTTTTCGCAATTCCGAGGTTATATCCGACAGTTTAGACTTTTTTCACAATTCCGAGTTTATATCCGACAGTTTAGACTTTTTTCGCAATTCCGAGTTTATGTCCGACAGTTTAGACTTTTTTCACAATTCCGAGTTTTTGTCCGACAGTTTAGACTTTTTTCGCAATTCCGAGTTTATGTCCGACAGTTTAGACTTTTTTCACAATTCCGAGTTTTTGTCCGACAGTTTAGACTTTTTTCACAATTCCGAGTTTATGTCCGACAGTTTAGACTTTTTTTTTCTCGCAATTCACAAGCATCAGAATTTCATCATATAAATATCAGCATCTGCACCAAATTACACATTTTTGCTTCGAGTCTCTGAACAAAATTGAGCCGTTTTTCCTCCACATTCTCACTGTATCACACTATATGAGCCATGATGGATCAAATATGACGCTTTTTTAGATTTTTTCATGAGTGTTATTTCACAGGGTTAATGTTAGTGTTTATGTTGTTATCAGTGTGTAACTGTTTCTGGTTCTCGTATGTCCCAGGTGACACCTGGACGGAGACGCTGGCGTACGTGTTGTTCTGGGGCTCGGCGAGCGCCGTGACGGCCGGCGTGATCCTCTTCAACGGCCGGGACTTCGTCGACGCACCCAAACTGGTGCAGAAGGAGAAGATGGACTGAACCTGCGCGTGTGGGAAGCAGCTTGGTCCCGCCGAGTCTTCATCCTCCTCATCCTCAGTCCTGTCCTACTCTCAGCTTCACCGGGCCTGGAGCCTGTACTGATGCCGCGCCGCTGGGAGGAAGAGGAGGGGGACGAAGGCCGGGGGCCGGACGGGACGCGCTGCTGCTCTCCACACGAGGATCGTATCACGTGGGACCATCTCACAGACTTCCCATAATTCCATCGACACACAGGCAGCTTCACAGACGCGCCGCTGGAAACCCGTTTCACGTGCAGATTGGGACCATGAGGGTCTCTGCCCCGTCCTCGTGGTTCACGGCGTGTCTCCGTCTCGAATCGCACACGTGTCGCAGCTCTCGGGACCACCTCAGAATCAGTCTTGTTTTCTAATAAAAAAAAAATTTGTACACAAAATAAAAATGCCGTCACACTTTACAATAAAGATTTCATGTTAACATTAGTTAAAGACATTAGCTAACATTAACAATCGACAATAATTCTATAGCATTATATATATATATATATATATATATATATATATATATATATATATATATATATATATATCTCATCATGTTAATTTCTACATTTGCTAATACAATTAAAATTAAAAGTTCTGCATCTGCATCTGTCAATTAATATGAACAAACAATGAACAATTGTTTTTTTATTTTTATTAACTAATATTGACAAAGTATGGAAGCCTGTTTCCATTACTTAAAAATAATTTAAAAAGTAATTTCAAGTTTTATCTTACGATTCTTTTTTTTCAATTTTGAGTTTATATCCGATTCTGACTTTTTTCTCGCAATTCTGAGTTTATATCTCACAATTTGAAAGTTTTTTTTTCTTCGCAATTCTGCATTTTTATCTCACAACTCTAACAAAATGTACAAATTGTTTTTAGTTTTTTTTTCTTTTTTAAGGAGGTCTGTTTAAAACAAGGAAAAGTAAACATTACAAGATAAATGTAAATTAAAATATATTTTTTTAAAACAAATCTTATCAATTCTGCTTTTATATATATATATATATATATATATATATATATATGTGTGTGTGTGTGTGTGTGTGTGTGTGTGTGTGTATATTTTTTTACTGGAAAACAAGACAAACCTCTGGTTTTGCGTTGCGGCAGCTGTATGTCACATCATTTATTATGAATTCAAGCGTTTGAAACGGACCCGGACTCATTAAAATGGACTCATTTTAGCCTCGTCTTCACTATCATGGTCTTCTATCAGTCAGTTATTTGGGAGTTTTTACAAACAAACTGTTTCTGACAGAGATTCGGGCCTCTGTGGAGCTGAATGAACCGATTCTGTTCATAATCCAGACTGATTCATGTGAATCTTTTCTTGGGACCAGCGTCACATCGTCCAGAGGAGTTTCTGCGTGCCATCATCGTTGAGTTTCCTCTGATTTCTGAGTGTTTCGCTGCTTCTTCAGGAGTCTGACGGATGGACGAACAAAGCCTTCATTTCTCACTGCTTGTCGGAGAATGTAAAAATAATGTCTTTTATTGTTATTAAAGTTATTAAGACACTCAAGTCTGGCGCAGCTATTTCACCGTTAATCAGACACTGCATTTGACGGGTTACAAACTCTTTACATGTTATATTAATGCTTTAAACTATTGTCATGTTTCTCAGAATAAAACCGTTAATTTACACAAAACATTTCTGTCATTATTCTTAAAAGTAATGTGCCTGGATGAGACTGAAGTTCTGTCCCTTTAAATAATATCTGTGGCTTGAAGCAGCTGGAAAAGTGTACTGCAGTTCTGTGCCATTCAGGTAGAGTTATTAAAGTTAACCAAATTATTAAAAACATTTCTTTTCATTGAAGTAAAGCAACGAATGGAGCAGAATTGAATAAAACCACATATAAAATAAATCAAAATTAAATAATTCACAGATTAACCAAACGAACTGCGAGAAGTTCTATATGTTGAGTTTCTGTCCATTTTTCTAATGCCAAACGAGTTCACGCGAAGGAAATCAAGACGGCAGAAAGTGACGCCCGTTTTACTTTATTTTGAAAAGCAGGTGTTGTTATTGTGACTGTACACAAATAATAGTTGACCTTTCACAGTTTCATATGATATCTCACTCATATCGTTGTTTTGGGATTGAAATACCATGAAAGGCCTGCTCTGAAGGGAAAAGAAATTACGCAAAGATACATTATAAAATTACTAACTGCATCACTGGAGGCTGGTGTTGGTGAAATAGGTTAGTTATTAGCTTATGCAAGTTATTAGCTTCTTTCTGCAATGGAATAAAATATAATAAAGGTAGGTATAATTGGGAATTTTTTCTTGCAACTGTGAGCTTATATCTCACAATTCTGATATTAGTTAAAGCTGCAGTCCGTCTGCAAGACATATATATTTTATTTTTATTTATTTTATTATTATTTTTTTTTTTTTTTTTTTTAGAGTTTTTGCTTATCTACAACAGCACGTTTCCTATTAGATGTCAAAAAGACGTTCAGAAGACGTCTTTATGATGTAGAATGTGTAAAACTGACATCTTAAAGACGTCTATCAGATGTTTGCACACAGCAGATGCTTTCCAGATGAAGCAATCTTTAACATATCTGTGCTATCTGGGTCACAACCTTTCAAGGAAACGTCTCACAACTTTCACAACGTTTTTAAAAGTCATATCCCAGATAGCACACGTACGTCTGCAAGATGTCTGTGAAAGATCGCTTCATCTGGAAAGCATCTGCTGTGTACAAACATCTGATTTTACATCATAAACATCTACTAAACGTGTATTTGACATCTGATAGGAAACGTCCTATAGACTCAGGCTATTGCAGATGAGCAAACACTCTAAAAAATACTCTTGCAGATGTAAATGCGACGTCAAACAGACGTCTCCGCGATGTTCGTGTACTATCAGGGGAATTGGTTTTAAAGAACATTAAGACAAGATTCTGTTTGTTGGACGTTAAATGTGGTGTTTTATTGGAAACTAGTTTTTTTGTAAGGGTATAAACACCACGTTTATAACTGGTTACATTTTTACTAAACTTTATTAAATGCATTTATTAAAGTTTAGTAAAAATGTAACCAGTTTTGCGTTTAATTCCCAAAAAGTTCCTCAAAATGCATAACCAGCATTAACTGAAGGCTCGTTGAATTGTTTTATTTCTCTGACCTCGTCACACAACTCACACTCAAACACGTTTTGCACGGCAGAAAAGATCATATCCAGGGTGTTTTCACCAATCCGGGTCAGATTTCATGTTAGTTTCACTTCCTAGTTAACATGGAAGGTGCGGAACCAAGCAAAGCACACTCGGTCAGTCAGTTTAACCTTCGCGGATTCCGACGCTTTCGTTTTGTGCTTTCCTTTGCGCGAGGATGTTGAAAATGACTCAACTTTATTAAAATATAATATATCGTGATCGCAGAACTCGATCTCGCTTGATCCCCGCTGATTTCTGGCCTCGGACACCGACAATGACGCGACTCCCGGCCGCGTGTCTGTGAAGAGCCTGGGCTGGATGGATCTTCACTAGAGCTGAGGGTCTAGTGTTCACTGAGGAGGTTCAGTGTCCTGCTGTGAAATGGGCTCTTACAAGAGTGAGGGCTCTCACCTGAAGCTGTTGACTTCACACCGAGAGCTGCTGGTGGAGCGCGTGAAGAACACGCAGTGTGTTCTGGACAATCTCCAGATGAACGGCTTCATTTGCACCGAAGACATCGAGATCATACACCGCAGCAGCACCAAAACTGACCAGGTACAGCAACAACCTCAGAAATGCTTGAAGGTGCATGAATGTGCCAGTCATTCGGTATATTATTACATATATCAGTAGCCTACTGAGTACTAACATTATCACTGTACCATGCTACATATCTGCTATAGTAACTTCAAAAAATAGACTATATAATAAAAGTGAAAGTGAAAGTGACGTGACATACAGCCAAGTATGGTGACCCATACTCGGAATTCGTGCTCTGCGTTTAACCCATCCAAAGTGCACACACACAGCAGTGAACACACACACACTGTGAACACACACCCGGAGCAGTGGGCAGCCATTTATGCTGCGGCGCCCGGGGAGCAGTTGGGGGTTCTGTGCCTTGCTCAAGGGCACCTCAGTCGTGGTATTGAAGGTGGAGAGAGCGCTGTACATTCACTCCCCCCACCTACAATTCCTGCCGGCCCGAGACTCGAACTCACAACCCTTGGGTTGCAAGTCCAACACTCTGACCGTTAGGCCACGACTTCCCCATAAATATATGAATTCACTGTTCCTTCCACAAATTAAGTGATCCTAAATCCAGTGTTGGGGGTAACGCGAGTTACATAATCAGATTACTTTCTTCAAGTAACTAAAGTAACGCATTACTTTTTAATTTACAAGAAATGTTGACAGATATCGGGAGTAAGATGTAACTGTAGTTGGAGAATAAATTTGAACATGCATTAATTCATCTCACTCGCAAAAAAAATTAATGTTAAATAACACAAATATCCTTTATGTATTTAATCCCATTTTTTAACTGGTGTCTTTGCTGCTGACCTTCGATGATCCAAAAATTACTCTAGATAAACATTTGCGCTTCTTTTTTTTTTTTTTTAATTATTGTTGAAGTGTTAGACTTTTTTCTGCGTTCTACTATTCCGATGGTGAATTTACTTTTCCTTCATCTTGAGGATTATTCATTTCACTTTTTGTGTGAAAGGGCTTTTACGTTTGCCAAAAATATAACCTTTTTTTATATTAAAAACAAACAAGCAAGCCCTGCCCAGATTTAAAAAGTAACGCAAAAGCAATGTAACACATTACTTTCCATAAAAAGTAACTAAGTAACGTAATTAGTTACTTTTTTTAGAGAGTAACGCAATATTGTAATGCATTACTTTTAAAAGTTACTTTCCCCAACACTGCCTAAATCAGAACAGAAAGTCTTAAATTCATAGCCATGGCATCGGATGTTGCATCATGCATTGCTAAAAATGTATATCTTCAACTGTATTTTTATCTTGTTTTCCGGTGCAAATTATCCTTAAATCAAGATACATTTACTTTTGTTTTCCGAGAAACCAATCAAAATGAAGTGAGTTTATGCTTAAAACAAGAACAAATATCCGCCAATGTTGTCAGAAAACCTTGTTTTTTCCCTTTCAGTTAAGTTGATTTCTCTAAGGTCTTTGGCAGATATTTGTTAGTTTTTTTATGTTTCTCAGTAAATGTATCTTCTTTAAATTTGCATTGGAAAACAAGATAATATTTTTTTGCAGTGTGATCAGAAGCTACAGTAAAAGTTGTTTCCATATTCTAGGGGCAAATTTATGTAGTTTTTATTTTTTGTTAATTTTAAAAGTAATAGAGATGGAGCTGGAAGTTGTATTTTCAATCTTTATAGTGCTGCTAACACAACTCTTTGTCTTTCCTTGGTCTTAAAATGTCTTAAATTTACCTTCATGAAATATGCAGACACCCTGTTAAATGTTAAATTTTATGTTTTATGTATATACCCACAATCCACAATATATATTCACAATTAATCAACTCGTTTTTGGACATGCAGGTTCGCAAAATCTTGGAGCTGGTTCAAAGTAAAGGAGAGGAATGCTCCGCGTATTTCGTACACGTTCTTCATGAAGCATACGATGCTTACATTGATCTGCGGCCTTGGTTTGAAGAAATTCGGTACACACCATTAGACACTATTAGTGTCATACCAGTGGTTAACACAGACCCCAGTGAGTATTTTCATTTAAAATTACGTAAAATTTAACAAATTCTGAAACCATGAAAAGAATAGTCTATATCAATATTCATAATTTTAAACAAAAGGTTTTAGTCAGATTTTTGGCATGCCATACTGTAGGACAGTATATTTATGCACTTGAATATTTACAACAATATTCCACCTAATGTTTTTGCATCTTTGCAGTTAGCAAGTACTGCGAGAAGCTCAGATATGAGCTGGGAAGAGACACTCAGTTCATCACGTCGTACTCGAAGAGGGAGGAGACGCCGCTGGAGGATCTTTACACGGACACTCAGATGGAGCTCTTGAATGATAGAGGTGAGAGTTTGGGATACTTACAGAGTCTGGATGAGCTTCTGGGAGACCAGGGAGTCTTCAACCCGCAGGCCGAGACCATCTTCATCACCGGCGACGCCGGCGTAGGTAAATCGATCGTTCTTCAGAAATTGCAGAATCTGTGGTCCAGAAGGGAGCTGAAGACTCGCGCCAAGTTCTTCTTCAAGTTCAGATGCAGGATGTTCAGCACCTTTAAAGAGACCGACGAGATCTCGCTGAAGGATCTGATCTTTAAACACAACTGCTATCCGGACGGCGACCTCGACAACGAGGTCTTCACCTACATCTTACGATTCCCCGAGACGGTGCTTTTCACCTTTGACGGATACGATGAAATCCAAACGGATTTTGATTTGGATAACGTGCCGGAAACGGTTTCCCCGGAAGAAAAGACCCGTCCACTTTTGCTTCTCATGAATTTGCTTTGCGGAAAACTGCTCAAAGGTTCCCGGAAGATCATGACTGCACGAAGTGGCACCGAGATCCAAAGCAGAGTGATCTGGAAGAAAGTCTATATGAAGGGATTCTCCCCTGAACACCTGAAGAGATACACAGCTTTGCATTTCCCAGAGACGGAACACAGGAAAATGGTGACCGATCAACTGGACGCCAATCCTCACCTCTGCGGTCTTTGCTCCATCCCGTTGTTCAGCTGGATCATCCTCAAGAGCTTCAAGCATCTCCATTCGGTGTATGACAACTTTGAGTTGCCGGATTCTTGCATTACGCTCACAAACGTCTTCTTGCTTCTCTCCGAGGTCTTTCTTGGACACTCGACTGCACGTCCTGGTCTTTTAAAAGGGAGTACGAGGTGTCCTGCGGAGACTTTTAAAGCTGGTGAGCAGAAGCTTGCGGCCTTCGCTCGACTCGCCTTGAATGGTCTCCAACGGGGAGGACTTGTGTTCAGTATGGAGGAAGTGACATCCTGTGGATTAGAAGATGAAGTCCTTCAGTTTGGGTTTCTGAGGCCTGCTTCTCATTACGATGGATGCGGAGGCTCTGCAACCTTCGAGTTTCTCCACGAGACCCTCCAGGCCTTCTTAGCGGCGTTTTCATTGGTGCTGGACTCCAAAATCACTCCTGAATCTATTCTAAGTTTCTTCTCCAAATGCGAATACAAGAGGTCGTCGCATTTCTCCTGCATGCCTTGCTTGGGAAAGTCGAGACCTAGAGATAAAGACCCTTTCCAAACCAACTTCCAGTTCACCAATTTATTCTTATGTGGCCTCTTGTCCAAACCCAACGCGGCATTCCTGGAGCATCTCGTTCCTCCGGCGCTATTGAAACAGAAGCGCAAGATGCTCAAGTCTTATCTGTCCAACAGCGTGAGGACACATCTTAAAGGCCTTCCTCGATATCCATCCACAGACATTGATGGTGACAAGGTGCATGCAATGCCAAACTTCTTGTGGATGCTGCGGTGCATATTTGAGACGAACAGCGAGGAGGTTGCCAAGATGACGGCCAACGGCATATCGGCGGATTACATTAAGATCGCCTTCTGTAACATTTACTCGGCTGACTGCAGCGCATTGAACTTTGTCCTCCACCACCGTAGGAAGCACCTGGGGGTCGACATGGACAATAACAACATCAACGATTACGGCGTGAAGCAACTGAGACCCTCCTTCAGCAAAATGACAGTAGTAAGGTAAGAAAAGCCAGGCAGGGTTAGGCTTTACCCAAAGAACTAGAACTACTAGAACTAATGGAATTACAAGCACACTAAAGTTCCTACATTTTTTGTTTTTAAGATTTTGCGTGAATCAGCTCACGGACAGCAGTATTGAGGTTCTGGCAGAGGAACTCATCAGACACAAAGTCGTTAGGGTCTTGGGGTGAGTTCATCCGTTCATCTTTGTTGTGTCATTGGGTTTTTTATAGACTTCACTCTATCCTTTTTTCTTTGCATTTTCAGGCTTTACAAAAACTACATCACAGATGTTGGAGCCAAACTAGTTGCAAAGATCATTGAAGAATGTCCACACTTGAGGGTCGTCAAGTAGGTATCTCGTCGTTGTATGTTGATAATGGAAGAATCTTTAACTAATAACATTCCCTGTGATATGAGGACATGCTGCATGATTTGGGGACATTAATAATTTAATATGCATGCACAACTGCTATTTTAAAGATGATTTTATGTATTAAAAATCCATTATTCTAAAAAAAATCTTTACTGACAGACCATGTGGTCAACATTTGGACGTTTTAACCTTGTGGCCTGTCATTGCATTGTTTTGGAGCATTTAGCAAGTGTGTTTTGATTTGACTGCACCTTATAAAACATTTCTCCGGTGTGTGCATGGTTTTATTAATGGGAATAAAAATACTCTGCAATGCTTTCCAGATGATGCACACCTTAAAACGACCTGTAAACGTACACATTTTCACAGGATATAGAGAATGCATAATTCATCAATGGTCATCAGATTAATTGTATACATTTGTTTATGCTTCCTATAGGCTCGGCTGTAATAACATCACAGGTGTGGGTGGGAAGTACCTTGCCAGTGCAATTCACAAGAGCAAATCTATCTTTGATGTAGGGTAAGAATATGTACAGGAACATTTAAACCTGGGTTTTAAAATGATATCGCCATAATATCATACAAAACTGCTCTTTTTTATGCATATTTTTTCTTTGAAATTCTCATTTTGAAGGTTTTAAACTGAATTTTACAGAAATGATCCAAAACTATGGTAAAAGTTTGGTGAAACTAAATTAATTGCTTGCAGAATGTGGGGAAACACCATCGGTGACGAGGGCGCAGATGCGTTTGCAGAGGCTCTGAAGAATCACCCAAGCCTGACCAATCTCAGGTAAGTCTTGCATCATCAAACGACTCTCCTGTGTCCGTTATGAGAAGTTCAGCTGTCAGATAAAGAACGAGCAATCAGAGATTGATTATTTCATTGCCGTTTAGTCTCTCTGCCAATGGCATAACGTCTCACGGTGGAAGAAGTCTGGCAAAAGCACTGAAGGAAAACAAAAGCCTTCACATCTTCTGGTACGACTGAATGTCATATTTTCTCATGCACGTGAAAATTAAATGATTTAAAGATTGTTCCCAGATGAAATCTTATTTACTGTGGATATTTTTCAGGTTGATACAGAACAAAATCTCTGATGACGCAGCGTCGGACTTTGCTGATGCCTTCAGATCCAACTCTGCTCTGACACATCTGATGTATGATCGAGTATTCCTCATTATTTTAGTAATGCACAGTAATGTCTGCTTTACACATGGTGCATGCTCATTTTGGTGTCTGATTTAAAAGTTTACAGCATTCACTTTGTGCATAAACAAACAGTGCAAATGCAATGATGCAAATACTTTTTTTGCTGCATCTTGCATGCTTTGCTTGACAAAAATTGCATGGAAAAATACATTATTATATGTGGACAACATTCAATATGGTGACTCAAAAATCATTCTGAAAGTTAAATGCACATCTGCTGCAACTGCAAAATGTGCAAATCATTAGTTAAACATACCTGAGATCTTCACCTGTGTGCTGTAAGACAACTAAACATACATTAAGATTCATAATGCTTGGTAATTTATTAACTATTAGATGAGGATATCATTTATATTTTGATCAACAGCTCTGTATGCACGATATATTTGCACTGACGGACTGAATAATCCATTCAACTCTCTATAGGCTAATAGAAAATGAGTTCACCATACATGGAGCCAAAGAGATGTCTGAAGGCCTGACTAACAACACTACACTGAAGGAAGTCAAGTAAGATCTCCAACTAGAGTTTGCATCATTTTAATGGCATAAAAGCTGTAATAAGAGATTCAGTTTCTCCAGATTTTAAAGCATTGCATAACTCTTTGCAATGAAGTCAATCTCATAATGCATTGCGACAAGCTCCACCAAAGTTGGTGGAAATGTCAACGAAAATTAGTGATAAAATGGCTCAATATAATACAACACAAATCAACTATTTTACACAGTATTGGTGTATGCAATGTATTTCATCACATTAACTTGCAAACCCAATTGAAATCTATTGAGTTGAGTATCACCGCTCATGCAGATTGTTCCAAATCACTCACTAATGAGGTGTCTTACTAGGCAGCTCACTAGGTTTAGGCACAGAGCCCTAGTTCTCCCTCTTAACTAACCTTACACGAGCAGATCAGGTCTTCCAGTTTCACACATTTCCACATTTTCTGGTTCATTCACAGCATTAAAGGAAGCCGGGTTTCTGAAGAAGAAGAACAACTCTATGAGGGTGACAAGAGGCTTCGCTTCCACTGATAAGAAACATTAAAACACGTGATTTAAGAAAAAAAAACCTGTGAGAAAAGGAAGTTGGTGTCATGCCACAGACACTGGTTTACTTCAGTATCAGAAGCACAGCTGGCTGTGAAGGCAAAACCCATTCAAGACTTTCAGATTTATTACTGTCGCTCTGGAGTATGTAAATCGCAGCACGTTTCAGATGATAAAAAAATTTATATTTTAAAAAATATAATTTTGTTTCTCAACCCAGTGTTTTTAAATATTATAAATGCAATCAAAATACAGGTATGGTATCAAAAATGAAAGTATTGGTATCGGACTCTTTCTGGAAAAAGTGATATCTGTGCATCCCTACTGTTTATATAATGCATTCTAAAAGTATTTTTAATGCACCTTCTAATGCATTGCATGATCTCATGAATAACAGTACAATACTTTTTGTTCATCGTTATGCCTTCAGAAAGTAAAATGCATTAATATAAAACACGCAACAAACAATCCAGGAACATGACAAGGAATCTGCAAATATTATAATGCATTTTAACTTTGGTTGCAATTATTTCTGAAAAGATATAATGCATTACAATACACATTATGAATGTCTTATAATGCATTATACATAAATTTTTTATACACAGATTTTTAAAATCAATTTTATATATTCATGCATTTAATCTGAAAAGAGCGATACTTGGACGTTTATAATGGTGCTTTTATCAATCGGAGAAATCATATCATGCATTCAGTTACTGTAGTCAAGATGATGATTAAAAACATTGCAAATAAATCTCTCTCTCTCACACACACACACACACAGAAGGACATCCAGACAAGTATGTAAAGATCTGCGCTTCAAAAGATTTAGCTTTTTTTAATCTCATTATCTCTGTACATATTTTTATTTTTACACATATGGAATGTCACAATATTTCTAAATCATTAAAAAACCCTTATGATCATCTGGGTGGCCAGTGTTAACCTTTCACATTGAGATCCAACACATACAAGCGTCTGTTTACTTCCTTTACATCTCTTCAGGAAGTTGCGTAACTAGTTATGTTCCTCTTGACTGCTGCGAGGATGAGAAACTAGTAGCAGATAGTTTGGTAACAAATTAAACAAACAGTGTGTATCAAAAGCTTTGATTGACAGTCACGGATCCGGTCGGATGCATCAGGCTCAGATCTGCTGGAAACAGACGTTTGCACAAAGCAGCAAAATGTCAAAGAATATCAGCGTCGATTTGTTAATTACCTAAATGATATCTCGTAAAAGAAGTGTTGCAAATATCTGGTAAGGCTTTTGAAAAATAGTGGTGTTTCCCATGCAACATGTCGTATATCTTCTCATATGTGACCACACAGAAATGAACCTCACATTGACACCGGTTCTCATTTCCATCAACATACATGATTAGCAGCATTTTAAAGCTGTTATGGCACTTTGATATGCCGGGTCGACTATGCTAATACTCTGAAGTCCTCGAGGTTTAACTTAAGACTGAGCATGAGTGTAAATCTCTTTATGATGTCAAACACACACCGTTCTGACTCTATGATTTACATTAAACACACTGAGAAAATGGTGATAAAATCCCAAAGATCATAAGACAAACACCGAGAGAATTATTCGCATGAATAACATTTCATCACAAATAGCAGAAGAAATTGTTTTACATTAATACTTTTTTTTTTTTTTTTAGGAGCATTAAGATTTGTGACGTTCACAATAATCAGGCACATTCTGCTGCATCGCTGCTGTAATGCATCTTTTCCTTTGTCGTTTTATATTATTTTCAAGTGTTTATTACTGGATTGTTTTAATTTAGATACTACAATGATGTATAAATACTATCAAAGGTGTGAGGATGTGTGTATTTGTCGTGAAAGAATGTGACAAATCTTAATATTCCTAAAAATTAATTTCCTTGATTTAAGGTGAAATATGAGATTAATTTGGCCTGATGGATGATCATATGACATCATATGTTTGTCTCTTGATGCATGTACAATTTTTATTTTAAACATAAAGGGTGAGTCTTAACAAAACCTGTCAAGAAATGTAATTATTCATCACAAAATCAAAAGAAATTATTACAATTATATTTTACATAAAGGAAAAGAAGTGCATTTTAGGACCCGTAAGACATTAATATTATTGACTTATTTTTTATTTGCCAATAAATTTATTTTCAATAAATTATATAATCAATAAATAATGATATATTGATTGATATATACTGCCATTAAAATTATTCTAATTTCAAATTTAACTTTTGAGTCTTTTTAGTATTATTTATTATTCCCAATGATGACTTTTAGAACTGGAATACAATGATTTTATTTATTTATTTTTTTAAATCAGTATAAATTAAAAGCAGTACAATAAATATCATGAATCATGGTGTATAAATACTTGTACTAAAGGGAAAAAATGTGTATAATTGTTATGCAAATTTGTTGTAATGTGAAAAATCTAAATCCTAAAAAATAAATTTAAATTATTATTTATTATTTCAATTGTAATGTATTTATTCATCACAGTAGTATTTGTAGTTCCATTAAATTTATGCTGATTTAAATGGAAATTTTTATTATGAGATTTCCTTTTATTCTCAGTCATGATTTTTATTAGTGTAATACAATGTTTTTAAAAAAAAAAAAAATCATTATTTTGATTATAATGATTTTATTTAAGAGCAGTACAATTAATATAAATCAGTGAATAAATATACCGGAGTAAAAATGTGTATAATTGTGAAAAATCTAAATAAAAAAAAAAATAGGTTTTATTTATTGTTTAAATTGTAATGTATTTATTGACCATGATAGTATTTGTTGTGCAGCCATTCAATTTATTTATATATATATATATATATATATATATATATATATATATATATATATATATATATATATATATATATATATATATATATATATATATATATACACATACATATATAAAATGCAATTATTTTAATTAAAATCAGCATAAATTGAGAGCAGTACAATGAATATCAATTTATTTAAATTGTATATATTATTTATTATTTAAATTGCAAAGTATTAGCTCATCATGGTAGTATTTGTAGCACTGCCATTAAAATAATTCAGATTTTAATAAAATAATTGCATTATAGTAATCTTCATTTTCTTCATGCAAAATATAATTTTGTATTTTTTTCTTCTGATTTTGACATGTTTTGATGAGATTCACTCTACATAGAGAGACAGAAGTCAGTGGTGTGTTGAATTAAGGCCCAGATTTGTCTCAACACAAATAAAATGATGCAAAACTGATCTTGACACGGTGCAGACGTCATATGAATCTTCATCCGAGACTCGAGATCCACGGGATATTTCACCATCCATGAAGCGAGAGAGAGAGAGAGAGAAATAATGGCTCAGTATGGTTCAGGGCCGTCCCGAATCAGGGCTCACATCCCGTCACATCCAGGCGTATTTCTCCGAGTCCACTGAGCCCTTCCTCTGAAGAACATCCCAAATGCAGCCTTCGCTTCGGCTCTTGGAATCTGAAAATTAAGGCACTGAGAGACATAGTCCCATTTAACAGAGAACTATCGACTACCGTCCGATAATTATCCACAGTCAGCTGACCCTGAGTCCGGCCAATCAGAGACAGCCAATGAAATGAACTCCTGCTAGATCCTGATTGGACAATTGTGCGAAGGAGGAGAGAATCTCCAGGGTCTCGACCGCCGCTGGGGTTTCCGATGGACTGTGATGAGGAAAGAGTTTCCCTGAATGAGTTTTGGCACACTAGGGTTTATATGGCGACTATGTAGGGCCTTGCTACAAGAAGAGACCAAAGTCACAGTGTCTATGAGGAGGAGGAGAATTCATATTGCGGTGCTTCTCACGACCAGGAGGCTGGAGACATGAAACACAACGCAACGATTAAAGAGCATCAGCATGATCTAAAGCCAGAAACACTGATTTTCATGCAATGGTCAGTATTGAGATTTTGAACCATTTGGCTTTCCATAATGAGCTGTTTCAGACTAGTGGAAAGAAAACATCTAAAATACATATTAAAGTGTTTATTTTAATCACAATTTATCTATTTGCGTCTGCAGATTTTAATTTCTTTCTCCACTTCAGCAGCAGTTTTATTCCTCTCTACATTCTGAAGGGTTCGTTCACATATTATTCACCTGATTTTTAAACAACAAATTCATAAAAACATGTTGCAAATGTGTTTGTTTTTTGGCTGCTGACAGTATTTTCTGATTTACGCAATGATAAAAAGTAAAAACCCAGGTTCTGGAAAAACCTTTAATGTGTCCACAAAATCAAACTGGAATTTTGAACCTGGATTTATCCAATGTTCAGACTGACCTTCTGGAAATAAATGCTAAATAATGCATGATTAATTAGATAATGCTTTGTTTGCATATTTAAATATAACATTTCAGAAAACTCGTAATACAAAGAATGCTTGTGATTCGTAATGTAACCAATCAGCTGGGGATGTATCCGATATCTGATATCTATTAGTTCATTTTTTTTACTTGATTCAACTGCAGGGTCTTTCTTTAAAATAATATGTGCATGCTGTAAGATAACATGACACTGTTTCAGCTAGAGACTGTGAAGCTGTTTATACTGAATTTGCACATTCATTTAAGCACATACATGTTTGAAAACATTTAAAAAATTTTCAAGTATAGTAGCATTTTTGCATAATATCATGAAATATAATAATCCCGTGATTTAAAATGACTCGTGCAATATGCATATGCAATGCATTTAACCTTTGAGATTACATTAAATGTTATGTAACGTGCTGATGAATCACAAACAATCATGAGGACTTTTATTTTAAAACGGTGTCAGTTTTGATTTAAATGCACATGCATTATTGTGTGTTACCTGTGCAAAGGTGAGAGAGGCGCTGCTAATCTGAGGGATGTTCAGGACACGATCGGTTCACTTCAAACCACTCGTCAATACAGCTGGAAGAGATGCAGAGTTACTGTAAGAGAGACAGATTCACGTCTCACACACACACACACACACACACACACACACGTATGTCAGCAGCTTTACCCTTTGTGATAGATGCAGAGGCAGGGCAGGCGTGCGATGGTGTCTCCCTGCACCAGCTCCTCCAGACATATTGCACATTCTCCTGCATCCTTCGCCAGGACGTCCTCTGAATAAACACAACGAAGAACAACCCAAATCAGTCATAGATTCTGAGTGTGGAAACAAAATCTGGAGGAGCTGTGGGTAATTCATGAATCAGGACTGTCAAAGAACTCCCATGATTTCTTCAGTCATGTGAAAAAAAAAAAAAAACTTTTTTTTTTTTTTTTTTTTTAATAGCGGTAGCTGATGATTTTTTTTTTTTATAAATAAATAAATAAAGAGATAACTTATTATGCATTCATCATGGTAGCATTTGTTGCACTGCCATTAAATTTACGCTGATTTAAATTGAATTTTTACTGAGTTTTCCTTTCTTTATTATTCTCAGTGATGATTTTAATTACTGGAATACAATGATTTTTAAAATTTACATCAGCATAATTTAAGAGCAGTACAATGAATATCAAAGCATAAATACTTATAGTTAAGAGGTAAAACGTGTGTAATTCTCATGAAAAATCTTAAATTTCATGTATTATTTATTTAAATTGCAATGCATTTACTCATCATGGCAGTATTTGTTGTTTTGCAAATAAATTTATATCAGTTTATATAAACGTATATAGTATATTCTTAATTTAGCATAATGCAATTATTTTAATTCAAATCAGCATAAATTAAGAGCAGTGCAATGAATATTCTTCATTAATTAAATTGAATATATTTTTTAATATTTAAATAGTAGTGTATTTACTCATGGTAGTATATGTTGTACTGCCAAAAAATTTAAATAATAGCATTATATTAAATTTTCCTCAAAACAAGCTTTATTTTTTTTTTAATTTAAAATATATTTTATTATTTCGACATGTTTTGATGAGATTCACTCTAAACACACACAGAAGTCAGTTGTGACAACTGGAAAAGGAAATTATTTTGAAAAAGTGCTAGCTGATTAAAAAGGTTTTTTTGCGCTTAAGTAGAACTAGAATGAATGAATGAATGAAAGCATAAAAAAAAATACATATATAGAGACCTGAGTTGAACCTGTAAATAAAATGTAAGTCGCACTTGATAAACGCAGCACAGGCCTTATTCATGAAATTTCTGTGTAAATCATTAAAAAAAAAACACATTATATGAATTAAGGAAATAATTAATATAAACATAATATTTACACAGAACTAAACTTGTGTTTCATAAATAAGGCCCAACCTGTGGAAGCAAAAATATGAATGAGCAGGAGGTGGCGCTAAAGATCTGTTTTTCTGCCCATCAGAAGAGCAGCCTCTCTGCCAGATTCCTGCTGTTTACATGCAAAAAGAACAGAGTTCAGCTCAAAAACTCATGCATTTCAGCATGCAACGAGATATTCAAGCAGAAAAGACTGTAGAAGAAAAACAGCTTCATCTACAGTGAATTAACTGGATGGTGAAAAGTGTCTGTATGAAGGTGGTTGAAAAAAAAAGATTGTTTCAGAGGTGATTATAGATCAAGACAAAACTGTTTTCTGTGAAATGCACTGATGAATTAAGATCTGGAACATAATCAAGTAAATGAGATCAAGTTTGATTTCATGCTGAAAAATGTCAGAGAGCTAATATCTTGAGTTCAGTCAGCGGACAGTGTTTGTTGGCCGAGTGACGACCCTGCAGTGGGAGGAGCCTGTCATTCACATCGCTGAATATTCATGAGACAAGTGATTGTGTGAATGGAAACTACATCTGCATGTCCTGAAGGAACAGCGCCAAGTTTGCATGGCAACCACCCACAGCACCCTAACAACCACATAACAACACCCTAGCAACCCACATCAGCACCCAAACAACCAGAAAACAACACTCTGGCAACCACCCACAATACCATATCGCCCACAAAACACCCTGTCAACCACCCACAACACCCTAACAACCACACAACACCCTGTCAACCTCCCACAACACCCTAACAACCACACAACACCCTGTCAACCTCCCACAACACCCTAACAACCACACAACACCCTGGCAACCACCCACAACACCCTAACAACCACACAACACCCTGTCAACCACCCACAACACCCTAACAACCACACAACACCCTGACAACCACCCACAACACCCTGGCAACCACCCACAACACCCTAACAACCACACAACAACCCGGCAACCACCCACAGCACCCTAACAACCACACAACACCCTAACGACCACATAACAACACCCTAGCAACCCACATCAGCACCCAAACAACCAGAAAACAACACTCTGGCAACCACCCACAATACCATATCGCCTACAAAACACCCTGTCAACCACCCACAACACCCTAACAACCACACAACACCCTGTCAACCTCCCACAACACCCTAACAACCACACAACACCCTGGTAACCACCCACAACACCCTATCAACCACACAACACCCTGTCAACCTCCCACAACACCCTAACAACCACACAACACCCTGGTAACCACCCACAACACCCTATCAACCACACAACACCCTGACAACCACACAACACCCTAACAACCACACAACACCCTGGTAACCACCCACAACACCCTATCAACCACACAACACCCTGACAACCACACAACACCCTGGCAACCACCCACAACACCCTAACAACCACATAACACCCTGTCAACCACCCACAACACCCTGTCAACCACCCACAACACCCTATCAACCACACAACACCCTGACAACCACCCACAACACCCTGGCAACCACCCACAACACCCTAACAACCACACAACAACCCGGCAACCACCCACAATACCCTAACAACCACCCACAGCACCCTAACAACCACACAACACCCTAACGACCACATAACAACACCCTAGCAACCAACATCAGCACCCAAACAACCAGAAAACAACACCCTGACAACCACACAACACCCTTGTAACCACCCACAATACCCTATGGCCCACAAAACATCCTGGCTACCACCCACAATACCCTAACAACCACACAACACCCTGGCAACCACCCACAACACCCTAACAACCACACAACACCCTGGCAACCACCCATAGAACCCTAATGACCACATTACAATACCCTAGCAACCATTCACAACACCCTAACAACCACACAACACCCTGGCAACCACCCACAATACCATACCGCCCACAAAACACTCTGGCAACCAACCACAACACCCTAACAACCACACAACACCCTGGCAACCACCCACAATACCATACCGCCCACAAAACACTCTGGCAACCAACCACAACACCCTAACAACCACACAACACCCTGGCAACCACCCAAAGAACCCTAACAAACACCTAACACTCTGCCAATCCAAATTTCAAACCACAACACCCTAATGACCACACTACAATACCCTGGCAACCATTCACAACACCTTAACAATCACATCACAACACCCTAATGACCACATAATACCTGCCAACTGACCACAGCACCCTAACGACCACCTAACAATCCAAAATCTAGCAAGAACCACAATTTTTTATTTATTTAGAAAATATCAAATCGGGTTTTAACTGTTGGTTTAAATGAACAAACAGACAGACTTTGGCTGTTGTGCAGCACTTCATGTCATGCTTGTTTTAAGACGCTGTACCAAGTTAAAAGTCTCCTGCGGTCGGTTTTCACACTTAAAGGTGAAGCGTGTGAATGGATGCTGCCTTCATAAAGATGACTTCTTGTTATTGTAGAAAACCCAAGTAATCTCGCATGCATTTCAAAAGAGATCTCAAACTGACTTCTGATTGCAGACTTTGAATCTTTGAAATCTGAGCACGGAAATCTCAAGATGAACAAGCAATGATCTGAGACGATGAATCAGATAACTCTATGACTACTGATTCACTTGGATCTACATTTAGGTGAACTTTAGGAGAAATGTCTGATGGGAAAAAGTTGATACTTTCACCAAAACAAATGCAGTCACTTTTCGGGGAATAGCAGTTATGCAGTACTTCATAAATTATTTTTCATATTTAAATTTGATTTAATTGAGATGAAAATGCCACATGTATTTTTAGGTCTGAGTAAAGTACTGAACCGCAGTATTCCTGTGATATTAAGGCTGTTTTGCTGAGTAATCCGCAGGGATGCATATCAGGGCCGTGAATGTCAGCGGGAACGTCGTTAAAGCGGTGACATCTGTGACACTCGCTGGCTAAAATAAACACAGACATTAACCGTTACATAATATCAGATGAAGCTTCCCGCTGCGGCCGGGTCACATGAGACGGCAGAGGACAGCGGCGCATGGACTCTGAGCGACGGGCCTCGTGTGAGCAGGGTCCAGTTCCCGCTGGGAACACATGGATAACAGCAAAACAAGAGCCGAGCTGGACAGACCGGGTGAATTACTCTCACCTGTCAGGAACAAATCCGGCTCATATTTCACACCAACATCTAAATAAATTAATATGATATTATTTTTTTACAATTTACAGTTATGTTTCTTAAATGCATAAGAGCCTTCTGGGGTGAAGCTCATGAAACCGGTCAATAATGTGTCTGGGTCATATTCACCCGAAATCAAATGGGAAATGATGCAAAACCAAAAAAGAAAACGGGATCATCAAGACATTAGTTTCATAAAAATTAAGCACATTTAGCTGCAAAAATTCACTTTAAATGTAAATATTTTTTATAGTGATGCCAAATATATATATATATATATATAATTTGAATATTATGGTAGTATTTGTTTTACTGCCTTTAACTTGTGCAAGATAAAAAAAAAGAAAAATCTATACAATAATAAAATCTATAAAAAATAAAAATAAAAAAGTAAAATATTATGTTTAAAAAAAAAGTTAAAAAAAAACAACAACTTTGGACCATTAGTGCAGTTGAGAAACTCTTGAAGGCAGCATGCTGTGTGTGTGAGTGTGTGTGTGTGTGTTTGTGAGTGTGTGTGTGTGTGTGTGTGAGCGTGTGTGTGAGTGTGCGTGTATAAGTGTGTGTGTGTAAGCATGTGTGTGTGTAAGCATGTATGTGTGTAAGTGTGTGTTTTTAAGTATGTGTGTGTGTGTGTGTGTGTGTGTGTGTGTGAGCGTGTGTTTGTGCGTGTGCGTGTGTATAAGTGTGTGTGTGTGTGTGTGTGTAAGTGTGTGTTTTTAAGTGCGTGTGTGTGTGTGTGTGTGTGTGTGTGTGTGTGTGAGCGTGTGTTTGTGCGTGTGCGTGTGTATAAGTGTGTGTGTGTGTGTGTGTGTAAGTGTGTGTTTTTAAGTGCGTGTGTGTGTGTGTGTGTGTGTGTGTGTGTGTGTGTGTGTGTGTGTGAGCGGAGCTCAGCTGTGGTGTCGTGGACTCTGGCGGTATGTCAGTGACCTTCAGAGAGTGACGGGAACAAACAGAGCCGTGGAGAACGCCGGCAGAGACAACATAAACATGAAACACACACGCTGAGGCTGCACGTGCTGCAAACACAAACACACATCAACACACACACAAGCCAATCCATACCCTGCCTATACACAGTTAAAGAGTAAAGACGCATCATACGCAATCAACAACATCTCCATCAACTTAAACCCATCTGAACTCACTGGAAACATCGGTTGCTGATGTTTGTGTCTCGGTCAGTTTGTCGCTGACCGTGTGAACAGGCCTTGTTTCGTCAGACAGACAGAAAGGGAAGCCTCGCGGGTGACATCACAGTGACACACCCACCAGACACAGAGACCCGTCCGGCTCGAGTCCTCCCCAAATCAAAAGAAAAACGATGCAAAATATGAAAGAAAAGAGGACCATTAAGACATCAGCCCCAAATCAGCTTCAATAATAATAATAATGATAATAAAGAATTATTAAAAAGAAAATGTTATTATGCATTAGCTGCATTGTGGTGCAAAACAAAAATAAAATATTTGAATTATAAAGTAATTGTACATCATGGTTTTTGTTGTACTGCCTATTTTTGTTATTAAATAAATTACAAATATTTTATTTAAATTAAACCAAATAAAATTTAAATATTTTAATTAAATGAATTTAATAAAAAAAAAAAAAATTGTCACACTTTATTATACTGAAGTGTTACCAAATATTTCAATTAAGACCAAATTAAAAAAATAATTATACAATATAAAAAAAAAATCATTGTATTTTAGTATATTTACTGTATTACAGTAATAAAATGATGTTTAATTAGCTTTGAGAATAACAGGAATTACAAAAAAACATTAAAACATCTATACGCAATACATCAGTTTAATTAATAGCCTACATACATATTTTTGCATCAATTGCTTGTTTTCCTCATTAGTAAGTTGCTTTGAATAAAATCACCTGCTAAATGAATAAATATTAATATAAATGCATTACCTTCATGAGAAAAATGTGAAAATAATGCTTAACTGTCATGAAAATAATGTCACAAAAAAATTATAAGGGTTCGTAAATGGACAATTTCTCTATGAAATATATAAAAATAAAATTTTCTGTTGATTCTGGGTATGACCTGGACAAGTTTTCATGAGATTTGCCAAAAAAAAAAAAAAAAAAAAAAAAAAAAAAAAAAAAAAAAAAAAAAAATTGTAACATTTTTGTCCATTTTGTAACGTTTAGTCTTTTTGCCCCGCTTAAATCCTCATTATACAAAATCAGCCTGTAACCCTCGAGACGTCAGTATTGGTTCCTAAAAACATTACTGGTTGAGCTCTAAATCTAAATATATGCATCAGCTGAAGCTTTTAAATAAGAGATAGAGAAGTGCAACTAAAATCAGCCCTCAGCACTGAGTCTGTCTGCGCTGGAAGATCTTCTGTGGTCTGTATCTACGAGAAAGATGAGTATCGATTACCGCTCTCTCTCTCTCTCTCTCTCTCTCTCTCTCTATCTCTCTGTTCATCCGGAGCGTTTCATCTGCTGATAAACCTCATCCACAAACAGCTACAAAAACTGATCAAACCCAGCACGCAGGTCACAGAAACTGACACCATCACACGACAAAACATTCATTTTCTGCAGCATGGAAATAGATTTCATGTGCAGCAAGTTCCTGAGAGCGTGATGAGATCTTCACTGATAACACACACCACATCTGAGAGAAAACACACATGTAAAACAGCCTGAATCTGCACTTTCTGGAGCCTCAGAGAGACAAACGAGGTTCACAAGCAGCTCCTGAGACATTAAACCTGTTACTCACCACAGACAGAACTCCACATGTCCTCTAAATAAGAGTTTGATAAGAGTATTGGGGTGCGTTTTACAAGAAAATACTATTTTTGTCAAAATTTAATGTTTTACTTGCCTTCCTTGTAAATTTGAAAAATGTTTCCACACCAATTTCTTTTTCACTGTATTATTTCAGCCAAAATTTAATGTTTAATTTATGGAATGCCTTTTCCACCATGGGATTAAAAAAAAAGTAATTGCAACTTTTATCTCATAATTCTAAGTGCATATCTCGCAATTCTTTGCAGAATTATTTTTTCTATGAATTGCAAGAAAAAAAGTCAGAATTTTGAAATATAAACTTAGAATTGTGAGTAAAATTACTGTTTTCTTTGTAAATATTTTTTAAATTTACTAGCAACATCTGAATAGAAATTTGTATATATTCTTAATTAAGTACAACAGCTTCTTTTTTTAGTGAATAAAAAAAAATTATGATTACAGAAGAGTGTTATTTTAGAGCAGAGGAGGGCAAACTTTTTAATTAAAAAATAAATAAATAAATAAATAAATAAAGATTGAGGTGCATGGGCCAAAAATGAAATTTTGCATTATGTAAAGAAATAAATAATTAAATATTAATACAAATTAAAAAAATAAACATTTTTAAAACATGTATATATGTGTTTTTTTAATATTAATATTAATTATAAATATATTGTCTTCCTTTGTAATGTTTCCTGTTTCAAAAATGTTAAAATAAATACAAATAAAAAAAAAATTAAAAAAAAAATATATTTTTTTAAAATAAATAAAATTCACTTTCATTGCATTTCAATGGACAAATAAACCAAAAAAAAAAAAAAAAAATTAAAACAAAAATATTAGAAATGAAAAAAATACTTTGGCCACCTCTGGCCTGCC